>JAQFYJ010000360.1:0-14213 GCA_034694685.1 Isotoma anglicana | reverse complement strand
TATTTAAAAAATTCAGGGGTAAGACAAGTTGCATCTAGGTATATATGATAACATAACGATCTCGTATATGACATAACGTGCTTATAGCCAGTTACATAATGTGACTAGTGCGTGCCCAAAATTATTAAAACGTGTTTGCTTTCCAATGCTAAGAATCTCATGATTTTGTCATTCATTTTGTGTATTGGTATGGATGAATGAAAAGGGATAAGAAGTTAAAGATGGTGCCCAATATGAGACAACTTGAATATTTAGTTAGGATTAGGAAAGAATGCACGTAGGGAATGAAGAAGATGATACATATTACATAATACGTATGGTAAATCACGTAGTCTATTTTGTAAAACTTCAATATTTCGTATTGTGCATGTAGAAGTTATGCGAGTCTATAATCGGCAAACTATCTAAAGTACTTAAAAGGTTTACAAATCATTGCGATATTGTTCACATGTATTATTCATTTAATGATAAAATCAAGAATGTAGCTTACCTTGAAAAAGGTTTCTTGTTTTGGAGGGTTGAATCGGTAGCCTTCCTTCACACCAATGTTACGCATAAGGAACGAACCTGTAGCAACTCGTCGGGTAACCCATTCAATGGGAACCATGTCACATTTCTTGGCCACGAAGGCTGTCTCGGATGCCCTTTTGATGTAGTGAGTCTTAACACCAACAGCATTAAGAAGTTCGAAAACTTTGCATGTCGTAGCGGTGGAAATTGCAGCCTTTCCAGACAAGTCATGAGCCCTTGCACCATCTCCAGCAGTGATTTTATCTTTTGATTGAACCAAAGCTGCTCCTGGCATTTTGGGCAATTCAAAAACTTGCTTCGTCTTCCCCTCAATGATCAACTTCCCTGGAGTTAGATCTACCAAACATAATTTAATGAGACATATGAGATCAATCTCCATAAATTTAATCATGTGAAATTCGATTATTTTATTTTTCCCTATAGACACGCATCTTAAAGCAGAATTTAAAATGCATTTGGAATTATAAAATCGGTGTTTGACCACAACTATCAATTAACATAGGTACTGAAACCAGAAAAACTTGTCGAACGATCAAAATTTTTTTCTGCGTCGTAACTTCAACTCGTGCGTATTCGAATTTTTAATGTATTTCAAATTTGAAAGATTGAAATTTAATACAAAATGTGGAATATTTTAGCAAGGATTTAATTACTTACCAGCCATGATTGTATCAGATTTCCTCAGACGTTGTTTTACGAACCGAAAAAAGCAACCCAGTCGGATTGTATGCTCAACAAAGTCACGGAAGTGAATGTGATGGCTTTGGTCTTTTAGTTGTGTATAAACCGAAGTAAGACTGAGACTCTGATCCTCAAATCAGCATTATCATCAAACCTACGTATATTATTATTTTTTACTATCTCACTGCTGGACGGTGGAGGCTGCTGGAGTCTACATTTAAGGATAAATTTAATACATATAATAATATAATTGTGAAGAGTCACTATCTGGACCTGTATTCAGTTTTGTGTATATGTTTATTTTTTTTCTTTTTGTAATAACTAATAAAACTGATGATACACTATGCAGATCATCTCGTCGCCCTTGAGATCGAGTTAAATTTTAACGCTGCTATACTTTAAAGATAGAAAACCCACAAGGAGGAACCTTGACCCTTTCATCAAACATGTGTATGGGCTTATCACGAACCGTACCATCGGCAGAGATAAAAAATACCAATAGTCAATAGTCTTTTCGAGTATTTCATTCGATCCTGCTGGGGGCTGTCCCACAGTGTGTCCCAGAATATTGGTTGGAAATAATCCTCCTTATCTATGTCAAGCCTTCTTTATAAAATTCATTTTCCATCTTCTTCAGCTTAAAATATTGCTTAATATTAATATTTCTTATCTCTTTCATAAGAATATTTTAATCATCTCCATCCCCTCAATATGTAAGAATATAATTACTTTTGTTCATATAAATTAGCTAATATCTTGTCGGTATGACTTACATCTGCAATTTATTTATCAAGTCGCATCACATGATGCTTGAATATGTCGCTGTTCTGTGCTTCTTTCTTTGCTAATCCAGATGCTATGGAAAATTCTGATGCTATTATAAAATAGACATAATGGTTTATTTACGATATCTATGGAAGTATTGTACAGCCGATAGAATTACTATTGCATAATATTTGCTACGCTTTCAATTAATTGGCCCACATTTTTAATAACTGATAAATTCATGGACTTTGTTCGAATTTTAATTTATTCAAAAATCAGTCAAACTTCATCATGGAGCCATAAAAGTTTTTTACAAGGAAATTTTTTTTGTCTTTAAAAATATACCCTTCGTCCCTTTTTTAAGTACAATTTTGTAATCTTGTATACATAAAAGTCATTCTGGGTTAAGTACCATGTGAAAAGTCTCTTATTGGTACTTCGTAATCGCATTCAGAAGAATTTCGCATGTTACATACGTAATAGTGAATTCAATTTTAAAGAAAAACTTTTGTGAACAAATCTACTTCTGGGAAGCATTAGAATGAATCACAAAGATTTTCTTGAAAACAAAGAAGTATTACAGTCTCAAAAACTAGAATATCTACACGATTTCTGAATGTGAAGGTGTCTCCTGCTTTGCATATTAAATTAAAACTTAAGTTCAGAAAATGTTTTGCAAACAACTCATGGTTCTATTAAAGTGTAATGCTACAAATGATGCATTTAATATCAGCAATTAACGATACAGCAAAATAACATCACTCTGATACCAAACGCACGTGTAAAGCGCAAAAACAACAAATAAACAATCAAAATTTACTATGTTCATTTTATATAACTACAATAATATCCTTGGAAAATTATTCCGTCTGCAAAGAATACTTTGTTTAAGAGAAGTTAGAGCTAGAATAAGTGAAACCTTTTACGTCGAGAAAATTTGATTAATTCAAGTTTGCATACATTAGAAGCATCCACTATCATTCGTGAAGATTTTTATTTGCATATTTTTATTATTAATTACTATAATTACCGTTCTCATCGTCAGTTCACCCATCGTATGATCAATAGAATACGCAGTTAATTTTCTAAATAATTAATTTTTTAGATCCAAAATTAAAATCATTTAGAGCATCTTTAATATAAAATTAGGGAATTCATGATTATCTTTAAATATATAAATTATTTGACATTCGCGAGGGAGACAAATCAAAGTGAAATTTTTATGCGAAAAATAAATTAGTGGTCTGATATGACTTAATAATATTGAGTAGGTACATAACAATTTAAATTCCAAAATATGGTAAGATATTTATTTTGTAGCAAGCAAGAGAAAGTAGAAACTCGAATGGCTGCTATTTAAAGGATTTCTTACCACTTTGAGTCAGTCAGTCCGTCGTCTCTACCATCTTTCAAAGTTAATTGTTTTTAGGGCAATTCAGGTCTATCATCTTCCAACGGATTCATTTATTCACTGTCCAATATTGTGATATGTTATTCAATAACAAAAAAGGCCTATTTCTAAACTATTACCTCTAAAAGTCGCCAAGATGACCGAAATAAACCTTTCGAAAAGTGGCTAACCGTTGATAATGAACGGATTTAGTCTACGTTAGGATTAGAAGGTAAAAGGTACTACTCATAATGTGTCACCGATTTGACCGATTATTCCATGTAACGTCTAAGGTCTATGCTAGAATGGCGCCTATATTATTATCCTGGCAGTCTGCCCGGATATTACGTGAAGAAGAAATCAAGAAATAACAGATATCTAATTGTTCTGATTGGTTAACAGTTATCAGTTTTGGTTAACCCGAAAAAATAATCTTAATTGTTTTAGAAACTGAATTTAAAGAAACTTACCAATATTTTTATTATAAGATTTTTTTAAATGGATACTCTCAACGAATAAATACATAACTTTATCAGTGTTTTTTAAATACACTATTCAGATTTTATTAGGTACATATTTTTAAATTCCAAAATATCCCGATAAAAAGTGAAATGATGCATTTGTATGGATGTATTTCAAATCTCAATTCCATCCAATATCAAAATGAACGTATTTAAACAAATGCCAAGCAATGTATGTACCAAGCAAGCCATGTAGGGGACTTTGACGACTGGCCTCGTTGGCAAAAATTATTAAAAGTACTTATTGTTAGAGATAGTCGTTACTTCTTAACCATGGTACCTCTAATAGATAGGTTGACATAGAGAATAGCTCTGAAGCTTTTCTGTACTTGGTATTAGATGGAACTTACTTAATAGATGGAATTCGCCGATGCGATGCAATAAGATTTTGTTGCTTTTATGAGGTAGTGAAAGTCATTCATTAATACAAATGAACAATACAAATGTTTTGTTTAATTCAGCTCTTTTTAGTTTTTTAATATATGCCTTTCTAAAATTCTGAAACACTTACGTATTCACAGTCAGCTGCATGTTTCAAAATTATTATGTGATTTCAGAGAAAATTAAAATAACGCAATGATGACATAATTCATGATCATTTATCAATAAACATAACGCCAGCTATCTTATACTACTAACAGGCTGTCCACAACTATTGCATGAAACATTCACTATAATATGATGCTCTGTATTATTATATGTTTAACAACATAGCAAGAAAGGGTTAAATCTCCATTGAGCAATTTGGATTAATCCAGAAGATAAATGAACAACAAATTCAGAAATATCTAGATAAATTCAGATAAAACTTATATATTCAGGGCATACATTATAATTTTCTTGTCAAATTAGTAACCTCTATCTCATACATTGGTTTCTCTGTCCAGTTTCCCCTTTAGGAATTGCAGAATATGGTAAACAAAATACCTGTTAATAACTTTTCTGAAGAAGAAAAGATGATCAGAAAATATTATATGGAACATGAGGAACTTTTCTTTAACCCAGGTACCTTATAATATCATTCTAAGGGTATACACAAACTGGTTAGAAACAATACTTGAAAATAACAATATCCAATGATATTAGAATTTGGAATGAAAATATTAAACCCAGGTGGTCAGGTAAAGTTAAATATCCTTGGAATTTACTGACTTAAACAATAAGATATAGTATTTAATAACCTTTAATCAATATAGTTCATTAGGCGGTTGATGTCAGTATGATATATGATGTGCTTGCATTAAAATGAAATGATAGATACGTGTCGGTTGTAAAGTGAAAGGTTTGACTGTTGACCGTACAAATGGATAAAAATAACAACTCTTATCAATCGAACCATATGAGATTGGGCAAGAAACAACTTTTTCCTTAAGTTTGATTTTACTTTTTTGATCTTAGCACTTTATAATTTATACTGTTTGTATTGCAACATATTTGTATGTGATACATCCTGTTGTTCTTCTCGGATTATAACTTCTTCAAATATGCCCGATTGGAACTGTTAAACAACCCAAAAGATTTCTCGTAATTAAATAATATGCAAGGTACTTGATTCTTAATTTAATAATTCATTTAACTTAATGAGAAATATTAATACTAATCTCGTTCATAAATGATTCTCGTGACAGCAATTCTTTCAGTATATATGCATGAAAAAATGGACTTTATGATATAAAAAAGAAAAAATGCTTTCCTACTTTCTATTAAACCTTACAGTGCAAAGAAATTCATACTTTTAAAACAAGGCGACATATTGGGGCGACTACTAGATTTTATTGTTCAGTTCTTGTCAAAAGAAGTGAAGTCAAGTGTCACGTCCACGAGTGAGGTAGTATTTACGTGTGAAACGAAATGAACCTTCGTGGAACAATTGATTTTTTTATTGAAATAACGATAAAGTGATAAAGACAAAGATCTTTGGAGTCATCGAAATATTTAAGTCTCTTGGACCAATTCTATATTCTCTTTCCATTATGCTCCAAATCTGTGTTTTTCTAGAACCTACCTGCCTATACCTATTGAAAATCAATAAGATACTAAAAGTTAATTTATCAAGAGAGACATTTGCATCCAGAGGTGGACCTTAAAGGATTACGTTGTGTATTGGTTGAAAAGTCAGATAATCCTTAAGGCTAGGACTAGGCCAGAATAATGTTATTCTAATTCACAAGGTAGGACAAGGATGGACAAATTACCTACAAGAAATGTTTCTATGCTAACTAAGAAGACTGGACTGGACTATAGACTAGGAAGTGGAAACAATTATTATTACTGTTAAAAGAGATGGTTCAAATGCTATCGCGATGTCAGAAGTAATTCTGAATTCTCAGTGTACAGACATTGGTGAAGAGAGCCTTTAAAGTATATCAACATCAATTATAAAATCTGCATCAAGTTTATTACCAAAGAATTGAGCTGAATGGTGACTGGGGTTACTGATTACTATTCAGCAGAAGAAATAAAAATTTATCATAAGTAGTCATGCAAAAGAGGAGGAAAAGTTCATCACCGTCATCATCTTCTGCAAATCATCCTAAAGCCGTTGGTTACATGATTTGAGTTAATTATTAGACACAGGGAAATAAAAGGACCTACTTGTGACAGGACAAGTTAGTTACATAGACAACAGAAAAGAAGAATTTCGAGTTCCAAACAGACAACTCTACCCATTTGCTGTGTAGCTTATTTTCTTTGCTCATAGACGGCTATATAACACGAGAAAAATCCTTGAAAAATCATCTTACTTATCAAACAAATCCCCTCGGTAAGTCTCTTATAACATTTAATAATTTGCATTTTTCCAGTTTTTTCTTTCATAATATCCATTATAATGTCCGTAATGATCGTGACGATCATCTTAGGAAATTAAATTTTGGGGATTACTGAGAATAACATAGTATTATTATTTGCATGAGATCTTATAAAATGAGATAATGATGTGGTCAAAAATGAGGTCGTACGTGGAGTGAGAATATAATAAAGTGTGTTATTGTGGAAGTCCACACCTCCTGTTCCATTGGAGAGTTTCTGGGGTGGATCACGTCGCATTAAAAATGATAATCTATGTGTTATAATAATATGAACCTCTGTCATCAGTATTTCGCAATCTAGGACACATAGCTTTGCATGGTGTTGTATGACAGAAAATTTTCACTTGTTTTGACTTCTGACTCCTTCATTGATATTTGTACGAAAACACGTAGGCAGTGGAGGATAACTCTGCTTGGCGAATCGAAATAGGGGTCGATCCTCTGTTTATCGTAAAAAATCCTTTTGATTCGAAAGTGATAATAGTATTTGATATGTTTACTTATGTGAATAACATTGGATTAGATGTAATGGAAAATTAAGTATGTTTTTCCTGCTACCACACTACCCCTTAATTAGATTTAAGCTGAGATGTAGATAAAATAAATAATAATAAGTATGTTATTTTTCCCTTGTTGATGTTTCATTGAAAAACATATTTACTACTTGAGAAAGATAAAAACTAGATCATTATTTGGTTTTATTGGAAGATTCGATTTCGTAATATTCATTATTCTATTATTATTACGCCAAAAATAGATACAATGTTAAAAATAAGCTTATCATAATTATCACGAGGGTGATGGATGAAGATTTTTGGGGAAATATGACGCCCTGTATATATGAGACTCGATATTTAAGTAGGGAACACATATACACGGTCATCAAAGGTAACTTAATTCCAAGTAAAAAAAAGTAAATGACACGAACTAGTTGAAGAGGCATTATTGATGTGGCATCCTATTACTCGTCACGTCTTATTAAAAATGACAGAGTAATTATTATTATTACCGAGATGTACATACGGTCTTTAGTAGTCTATTAATTTGTGGATTTCTATGGATAATTATGGTAATTACTTTGATCCATATTAAAATTCATATAAATGGATTTAGTTGGATTAGTTGGGGATGAAATAAATTTCATCTGACGCAATAGTTGAGGGCAGAAGGAGAGAGAGAGAGAGAGTTATTAGCGATGTAGCATGGACTACAATTAAAAGGAGCTCAACTTGACCTGTGAACCTGATTGATAATAAATTAAAATAATATAATAATGAAGAAGCGTTGTAGGGATAAGATGATAGGTATGAGGTTTGGTGTATAAGGCTGGATGGTTACTTGCTCTGAAGCCTGGTTTACAGATGCAAGGAAGCGAATGATTTCGTAAGATTTTGATCATCCAACCAAGGGAAACTGGTCAGATCTAGTATGATGGAATGGCAGTGATCAGACGACAAGGGATATTATAAAAACTTAGCCTGTCCATGCTTCTTTTCTAACCATTCTTTAATATTGAGTATGCAGGAGTAATAAAAATATGTAATGTAACCTCTTATTATTCTTTAACTTATGTCTTTACTGATCCCATCCTTTAAATTGTCTGGCACACTACTGGCACTTGTAAACATACAGAATCTCAGTTTACACAGAAGAAGTAGCCTTCATTTCATCAAACCACTGATTAATCGTATATTTCATTGCACCAAACTTCTTGGGCAAACAGAGCATATTCCATTATACCTTAGTTGGACGGTACCCCCATGAACGACCCACGAATCTGCCATCGACCGAGTCGATAAGCTCTGAATACACTTCTCCTGGATCAAGAACATCTTCACATCAACTTATTTCTCGTCTATCTCTTTTCTGAACAAGTCAACTTTAATACCTTTGTGCTTTCCCCTTTCATATTTACTTTTCCATTCTAGTTGTAGTCTCCCTTTTCCACACGTCCAAATCTACCAATTATTGGCATTATCATCAACATATTTACTTTAGTGTAAGCATAATAATTGGTCATATAGAACTTGACAAGATAAAAATAGTAAGATTTCAGTGTGATCTTGGGGCAAAGTAATAAGTGTCTCAAAGTCTTGGATCTTTCTGAATTGTTTGTGATAGTTAATTTTGGATTACTTTTCAGACTGTGGTCCTGAGACAGTTCTCAAAATGGACAAAGACATTGCTGCGGAAACGGCAAAGACGCCTACAACTAGTGTGCCTACAGCTACTGCATCAACCTCAACGGAAGAAGCTGAACTTTCTCCACCTCCAACGGATGAATCTGGGATTACCCATAATTGCGGAGTCTTTGGGTGCATAGCTGCTGGGGAATGGCCAACTCAAATTGACGTCGCCCAAATCATCTGCCTGGGCTTGGTAGCTTTACAGCACAGGTAAATAAATATGTGATTTGCATACTAAATGGTAACGTAATAGACTTTCAGACGTCTGACTAACAGCATAAGCAAAGAAGAATGAAAAAATCGTGCAAGTTTTTGCTTATGCATTTTCTTTTATGTAAGAGGAACATCTTCCTGGATATTTGTAATTATAGTTAAAAGGCAGTAATTTAATCGTGCAGAGAAACAGGATTTTTATGAGGTTTGCAAGAATCGTGTAAATTTTAATGTGAAACTTTTTAGACATTATAATTTATGCATACAGGGTGGCATTTAAAGATGACTTATTATGAGAGAATAGAATTGAATATTTTATGCTGGATGGTGCAAGAATCCAGTTATAGTGAGAGAGAGAGAGACGGCAAGAGATTAGAGATGTTTCTTATCAAACTATGCTTCTGAATTGGTTACAGGGGTCAAGAAAGTGCTGGAATAGTTACATCAAAAGGCGAAGATACGAAAAAATTTAATATGCACAAAGGTATGGGTTTGGTTTCTCATGTCTTTGATGACGGCGCCATGCAGAAGCTGAAGGGTAATTTAGGGATTGGACACAATCGGTATTCAACCACAGGTGCTTCTGAAGCTCTAAACTGCCAACCGTTTGTTGTTCATACACAACATGGCGCACTTGCTGTGGCTCACAATGGCGAGCTTGTTAATGCCGATTCTTTAAGGAAAAAAGTATGAGATTATTACTGTAGTTATAAATGAATGAAAATTCACTGGTATTTTAATGTCAAAAATTCTTTATAAATCCATATATTTGTAACTTCAAGGTTCTAGACAGAGGCTTAGGACTTTCAACAATGTCTGATTCAGAACTTATTACCCAAGCGCTTTGCTTGAATCCTCCCGAAGGAGAGCATGGTGGGCCGAATTGGACAGCCCGCATCAAACATGTAATGAAATTGAGTCCATTATCCTACGCCCTTGTACTCATGTATGGAGACCGCATCTATGGTGTTCGAGATCCATACGGTAACAGACCTTTGTGCCTGGGTAAACTTGTCCCTGCCTCTGGCAAGCGGTATCCCAACCAAGATCTGCAAAATGAGAATATCAACGAAGAAGTCGAAGGGTGGGTTATCTCGTCGGAATCTTCAGGGTTCCTTGCCATCGGTGCTCGTTATTTGAGAGAAGTAGAGCCAGGAGAGATTGTCGAATTAACGAAGCATGGTGTGAAAAGTCTTGGGCATGTTGATAGACCCGATGACAAGCTTCCTGCATTTTGCATATTTGAGTATGTCTACTTCGCAAGGCCTGACTCTATATTCGAAGGTAAATATTTTCTTTGAAAAAATTTCAAATTTAAATACTAAAAATTATGATTGGATCGCAATAAATTTTTAAATTTCTTTATTATAGGACAAATGGTGTATTCAGCGAGGTTGCAGTGTGGAAAAGAATTGGCAAAGGAGGCCCCTTGTGATGCGGACATTGTAAGCTCCGTTCCCGAGAGTGGAACTGCAGCTGCCCATGGATACGCTCGTCAATCCGGAATACCGTTTGCTGAAGTACTGTGTAAAAACCGTTACGTTGGACGTACATTCATCCAGCCATCTACAAGGTTGCGACAACTTGGAGTAGCGAAGAAGTTTGGGGCGCTTCTGGATAATGTTTATGGAAAGAAAATCATTCTTATTGATGATTCTATCGTTCGGGGCAATACTATTGGTCCTATAATTAAACTTTTGAGGGATGCAGGGGCCAAAGAGGTAGAGTTTTGTTTTTTTTCGCACTACAATCATTAAAACCTCATATTTACCTACCTGAATAATTTGTCTTAGTGGTAAATTAAAATGGTCAACATTAAATCTATCGTTTGTTCCTTTAAAGGTTCACATACGTGTGGCTTCGCCTCCAATTAAATATCCTTGCTATATGGGTATCAATATTCCAACAAGAGAGGAGTTGATTGCAAATAAAATGGACGCTCCTCAATTAGCAGAGGCAGTTGGTAAGAAGAATAGAATAGAATTATCATGACATTCACCCGAACTTTCTCCTTCAATATCAAACGCCAATAAATGAAAGAGGTTGAAGGTTACTAATTATGACTGGATGAATTTTTTTATTTATAGGAGCCGATAGCTTAGTTTACCTCTCCATTGAGGGTCTCATAAGTGCTGTGACCCACAGCATCCGAGAAAAAGATCCAAAGAAGATTGGTCACTGCGTCGCCTGTCTGTCTGGCCAATATCCTGAAAAATTAGAGTGGTAGTTGCTGTTGTTATCCCTATGAAGTATGAAGATCTTCACGACATGATGTACCACACCTTATATTATGTATATGTATGCGTTTTTTAATAGTCTATATCTTACAGCGTTATTCGCCTTTTAGTCCTTGAAAACTTATCACAAGGATGAACAGGGTATGTTGGAAAGTCCTGATTCTTTTAATCCGAGTCTTATCGCAAAGTTACTTTACTGATTGATATAAAAATTAATGTATTATATAAATGAAAAATATTTACTTAATCGCTAGTGCCAGTTGTGCAAGATTATTATATTTTATCAACTGTTTTGTTGAATGTCCATGAACCATTTTGAGTTTTATCTAACGATTCTCTTAAACCATTTGAATTTTGCGTATCTATCATGCATTCATATACGTTTTCTAAAGAGATGAGTCGCGCGAATAATGCAGGTGTCCCAACACGAATTCAATAAGTAGAAACAATATTTTTTATTCTGCATCTCCAGAGAATCAGTACATATAAAATATTTTTCTGAATCATATCATTTAGTCTCGTCCATAAATGATTGAAAAAACATTGACTTGTAGTGAGAACTTACTACCTAGTATTGGCAACGATTCCCCACCGTTCTATATCTTCGATACTCTTAGGGCAACTACCCGACAGAACATTTTGACCGTCGGTAGTGACAAGAACGTCATCTTCAATTCGAATAGCAATTCCAATGAATTCCTTACCAACTTTTGTTAAGAGATCCTTTTGTGATGGGACATTTCGTATGTAGGCGCCCGGTTCAATTGTAATTACCATTCCTGGCTGAAGCACTTCGTTTCTTTCAACGGTTGGCACATCATGAACGTCCATTCCCAAGTGGTGACCGACGTGATGAGGGCAGAATCGTAAAGCAATGTCAGAATTAGCTGCAGATTTATTTGAACTAGCCAATCCTTGTTTGATAATTCCAAGACTTTCCAGTCCTTTCACCAGGTGCGAGCTCATAATTCGAAACAATTGATCTAGGGTAATTCCTGGCTGAACTTCTTTGATTAACTCAGTCTGAACTTGAAGCATCATTTCATACAAACTTCGATGGCGGTCGTCTGTGAATTTTCCGGAAATTGGCCAAGTCCGAGTTATATCACTGCAGTATCCGAAAAACTCACATCCAGCATCTACCAAAACCATGTCTTTTGGGTTGCATTTGTTGCTATTGAAAACATAGTGGATAATGTTTGCTCGTGAACCAGAGGCAACTACTGGGGGATATGCCAACCTATGAATAAAAATGATATGATATTGAAGTAGACAAATTCCTTAGTAAAACTATTATATTATAGTAATTGTTTGTAAACATATTTATTCAATCACCTGTCACCACCATGAGTTCGGCACTCGTAATCGACTTTTGCCCAAATATGATGTTCACTTATTGACTCTCCACGAGAACATTTCTCAGCACAATCCTTGATCGTCTGCTGGAAGGCTTCAGATGCAATTTTACATGACTGACGTAGCAAACTTATTTCCGATGGTGACTTAATAGCTCTCATCATATCCAATATCGCCTTGGGAGACTCAGTATTTTTTAATTCAAATCCATACGTAGGATGAAACAGTTTTTCCACTATTTCCCTGTCTTCACACCATACTTTGACTTTGTTGTTTGTTAATCGCGAAAATTCTCGGACAAATCCATCAAATTCTGAAATGAGAAAAGCTCGATCAAATCCATAGTGATCAACCGCAGCTTTCACTGAAGTCTTCGGACCATCCCACAACTCAGACATTGGATCCGGATCAGCCAGGAACATTGTGTGCATTTGTTCCGTAGGGGTCACACACAGTATTATGAACGCTTCTGGATCGAAACTTCCACTCATATACAGAAAATTAGAATTTTGACGAAAGGGATATGGAATATTCTCCGTCATGTACTTCTTGCGGGATGCCGGAATAAATATCAAATGACTAAGTTCAGAACCACGTGGACTGATTTTTGCGGATAAATCGGAGACCATATTACACAAAGCCGACCTGCGGCTTTTTAATTCCTCTCTATACAGTCCTGGCATAATCTGTGGGAGAAAAAACTAACGTTAGCCATGTTTGTCCATAGTATTTTTAAAAATTTAAGTGAAATGCAGAAACATTGTAAATTACCTCCAAGGGGCCGGCAAAGAACTCGGCGTGTGACTCTAAAGTTGGTTGTCCATACGACAAGAGATTTCGGGATGGGATAACAATCGATGGATCCCTAGTGACCCCTGAGGATCGAAAAGCTGTAGATGTGGAAAAACCAGTAGCGATCGGCTTAGTATTGCGGGTAATGTGACGGCTCAAACCAAGTACCATGGACAGTGGTGAATTCATTTTGTTTTAGTACTTTATAAGTTCAAAGCACAGTGGAGAGTCGAGTGAAAAGTTCTTTCTTTTGGTTCTAGGTTCACAAGTCTTCAAATGTTTTATCCTTTGCAAAAATAGACATTTAAATTTTTTACAGTTTCTTCATTTAATTGTTTTTAATAACCTAAAATAAATATTTTCGGCTCATTCTCTTTTGATTCATGAAATAACGATGTAAAATTTTGTTCAGGCCGGCCCATAGTTAAATTGCCAGGGAGTCAAATTTATGTTCCGTACGCTACTATTTATTACATTATTCACCATATAAAATTCCAAACTTCCAACTCAAACGTTTTAGTTATTTACAACCAAGCTAATTTGTTTTTTTATAAACTACAAACTATCAATCATCAAAATCTATAACTTTCGATTAAATCTTTTATCTATCGATTAAAGGAAAAAATTGAACGACAAAAACGAAGCCGTGATTCCCGAAGATGTGAATTACTATAATCTGTTTTGAGATTCGATTCATTTAAATTAAATCAGAAATAAGAAAATTGCTCAAG
>JAQFYJ010000359.1:0-14221 GCA_034694685.1 Isotoma anglicana | reverse complement strand
AATTTTAATTTTAGAGCACGGAGCTCTCTTGATGCTAGATACGAGATTAGCATACCGTAATAAATTCGACGCGGATAAAGACTGGAAGACTTATGCGGAGTCAATGGAAGAGAGAACTTTAGAATGTGAAATAGATGAGGAGAAAGAAGGCTACACATATAATTGTGGACTCATACCTTTGTTTGAATTGGGATCATTACATCATGACTTTTATCTTCTTAATATCCGTCTTCCAGATCCAAAAACACAAAATTTCAATCGGGTAACCTTCTCAAATATTTATAAATCTTCCTTTTAAAATTTTAAAACACATTTTTCATTTAAGGATGTTAAATTTACATTTAATTCTAGATTGGAATGTTAAAAGACGTAAATCTTGTAACTATTCATCAAAATGGAGGATTTACTAAAGTTTGGCTCTCTCTGAAGACAATATTCACTCCAATTGTTTTGGCTGTCCTGATTTGGTACTGGAGAAGAGTTAACGCTCAAGCTAGACCCGCAGCATTGTTGGAACAAATGATTTTGTTTTTGGGATGTGCTATCGAGTTTTTAAATTGTAATTTGTAATTTTTACCTTTAAAAAAAGCCTAGAAACAAATGTACTACAACGTGCTCATTAATTTGTTTGTCTATAGTTCCTTTGGAATGGTTTACGTTATTTATTGACATGCCGTACATGCTCCTTCTTAGCGACATCCGCCAAGGAATATTTTACGCTGCATTGTTATCTTTTTGGCTCGTGTTTACTGGAGAACATTTAATGGTATGATTCACATGAAAATATTGTTTTTAAATAAATAAACTTCTACATCAAAACGCTTGGAATTGTACATACTTAGGAGTCAACCGGTGAAAGAAACACTTTAAGAACATACTGGAAACACTTAAGCGCTGTTGCATTTGGATGCGTCTCATTGTTTCTCTTCGACCTTTGTGAACGTGGAGCTCATGTTGTCAATCCATTCTACTCTTTGTGGGCCACCCCATTTGGTACAAGACTTGCCTTGGGTCTTATAATAGCCGCTGGAATATCAGCGTCTCTTTATTTCGTCTTTTTATCCTGGATGGTATGGAGGGTTTTCAGAAATATCAGTGCAAAAAGGACTGCCCTACCAGCTATGTCTGCCGTTCGAAGACTTCATTATCAAGGTAAAAATTTTTAGGTTTAATCTGCAATAAAAGCATTTATTATTTAAAAAGCTATACAATTCATGTTTTGTGGTTGTAGGAATAATCTACAGATTTAAATTTTTGATGCTGACTACTCTGGTCTGCGCTGCCATGACTGTAATTGGGTTCATACTTGGACAAGTGACGGAAGACAAATGGAAATGGGATGGGGACGTTGAAATTGAATACACTTCAGCATTCTACACCGGTGTCTACGGAATGTGGAATATTTACACAATGGCACTTCTTTCCTTATACGCACCGTCACATAAATGTTGGCCACCAGAAAGAGGTACGATTCCTAATTGGTTTTTCTACTTTAATATCAAGGTAAAAAGCTTTAATTGTTGAGCATAGCATGACTTAGAAAGCAAAAGAAAGCGTTAATTGTTATCAATAAGTTCTGTAGAGATTAAATTGTTATTTAAAAATCTTCTCTGCAGATCCATACGCCAACACCAACAGTGGAACAGAAGAAATCGAGTTTAGCAGATTAGACGCTGACACTTCGGAGATTTCTGCATTAGCGTCATTTGCCAAGAAGGTTGCAGCAGATTAAAAGGAGTGATGCTGTCTCCATTTATCATGATGAATCATTTTTCTTATTGTAAACATTTTCAGTATTTATTGTATATTCCATAAAATAAGTATTGTCTTATTTGAAGTTATTATGGCATTTGTTTGGTCAAGTTATCATCATAAGGGTGTACGTACACACATATTTGAGAAAGTTATTAATAACGAGGTTAAATTGTATTTGTTAAAAGTTAAACAGTGTTTCCCCATTTCTGTGTAAGCATTTCCCTTTTGTACAATGAATAATGTAGTACAGACAGAAGCTTGCGTAGAGCTTATCCAGTCATCAAAAATTTTATTTTTGTCAATGTCATTTGAGCATTTACGTCAGCAAATTCTAATCTCGAACATTTAGGACATAATATGTAAGAGAGTGCATGTTTTTTAATGTTAATGTATGATGATAATTATGATATGCCATAGACTAATACAATGCAACTTATTCGGGTCGGTAATAACTTTATGAAACGTATGTATTCCCCTTGTGTAAACTTTTATCTACTTTTACCAGTTTTATCCATGTATAATGAAATGGAGTTTGTTTTCCATGTGGAGTTTACAATTTTTAATAATTCTATAACCCTTTTTAAAAAGCAATATGACTGACTTTGTGTTTTAGCTGTAATTTCATGCTTCCAATTTTTCTCTTATAATGTATTAAATAGCAATAAGTTGTTTTATGATACAGAATTTTTACAAATCATCTCATTAAAGAATGGAATCTGAGTATTTAATCATGCATGGTTTATCATCTTTATTACCAAGACGTGTTTAAATCTTAAAAAAATACCAAATTATGATGCCTTCATTTGGCAGTCATGCTCTCACTCTCGTTTTATGACGTCAATCTGGAATATTATGAAAACAAATATGCAAATCAATTGCGTCATTGCATTAATTGCAAACTACCAATGACGGTATTAAAATTCATTTCAAGTACTTTATTCATTTAAATATTCTCATGACTGTACAGTATACAAATAATTTATTTTTAACAATTCTAGCACCCATTAACTTTAAATACTGATAACAAAATCAACTATGACGGATAAACATTTTAAATTGTTCCTATTCAGGAAATTTCACTACACGGCAATTCATGACAATTATTTTTACATTGTTTTAATATGTTATAAAATTTAACGTAGACATAAAACATGGGTGGCTTTTAATCCTTTCTTATGTCACATAATACATTCAAATCGGCGTAGGTGGGGTCCACAGGGAAAGTAAAATAAACTAGGGTTAAATATCATAACCAATTTCTCAGTCCTAACTAAATGAGGAAAGTAACCCACAGTCATTAAAATACATTTTGTCGATAAAACCTAAATATTGCACCTGTTTCATAAATAACTAAATAATAATACGGGTATATAATATGGCTGATTTCAAGTCTAAAGCATATATTATTATTTAATATCTAGTACATTCGATGTGAAACACGCCTTTTTCATGTATAGGAAATCATATTTGTAATAAACCCCAACTCATTTAGAAATAGTAAAAGTACCTTAATTTCAACAATGTCATTTATCAAAGTCCTTTAAATATATAAACCTTATAATAAAATTTTTGTAAAATTCTTACAACACAATTTTTCTGAGCCAAAATCAATAATTTCTTAACTACTAATATTACTGGTAACAAAGGTTCAAGTCAGTTGTATGTCTAAGTAGGTTGTCATTTCATAAACTGTTTTATCCTTGATAATCTATGACACACATTTCTAGGATTGGATAAGTCACTACTGCAGTGAGATTTGATGATTCATCACTCGTTTGCCCTGGTAGCTTAAGATTAAGACCCATTTGGCCTTCGCATAAAATAAAACCAACTTAAGCTTATTGACTTAATGATCGATGAAAAAGTTATAAAAATCACGTACTAGTCTTTCCGAATACCATATTGTAATTCGGAACAAATGGAGCAGTCAACCCGAGTATTTTCTTTACTTTCATTTCTATTTGAAGTCTGATCTTCCTAAAAATCCAATACAATTAAGTCGGAAAGCATTACTAAAAAGCGAATGTTATTTTTGACAAGTTTCCAAATTCCTCAAGCGTCAATCAGATCAGTAGATAAAACGTTTGTTTTTCCTTGAGTCAAAATTTTATATTCCAGTCAGCAAATTAAAGCTTTGAAAAGTAAACAATTCACCTTCTTGTTAGGACAGCATAAATACCTACCTAACTACATTCTGTATTATGCTGAAGATGAGATAAAATTAGTTTGGGAGCAGATGATAAACTCACAATTGGAAGGGAATTGAGTACGTATCCAGCCAAAGATAAAAATACAATTTTGTAACTTCATAATAATAATGAGAGAAGTTTATGTAATAGTTATATTGACAATAGCGAGATAAGGACATTTAATAATAAGATAGTGACATGTAATTTGAATTGAATGTAATATGAGATGCTTGTTCCATGTATTTAATGATCTCGCGTGTGTCCCTCTTTGATGGATGACATAAATATAATCATAATAATAACATCATCTGACACCGATTGTTATTTCCTGCCTATACAATTATCATATTATTATCACCCACTACTACTACTCTTATATAATACTCATCATTCGTGAGTTCACTTTTCCTTCCATTTCCACTCAAAAGCCTCTTGTGAAAATGTAAAGTTCATCATCTCTCTCATCCATCTCATCTATTATAGTGTAATCTAATCTGTTGTTTAGAGCACTACCTATATTGCATTTGTAATTTCACAAGCTATCTGCTATGAAAGTGTTTCGATACGCAATGCTGAGCGTGTGTGTACATTATAAAACTTATCATCAGAGATGAAAAAGCCATCCTTTTTCTACTAATAACAAATAAATAATAATAATACTAAAACAACTCTCATTCTTTGCTACACTTTTCTCGAATCTTATGAAACGAGAAGTGGTAGATAGTCAAAAAGATAAAGAAGATGAAATGCTTACTGACACTGTTGACAGTGATCAACAAGCGTATCGCTTATCTCAGAGCATTCTTTAGTTTTCGGAGATGAACAAGGGCTACGAATCCCCATTTACATTTCATCACTGCTCATCCATCCTATTATTCTCGTGCAAGTTGAAACAGTATTCACTGACGCCTACTTACATATACAACGTAACTTTTTTTACCTATCCATCATGGAGCAATGACACTGCCTAACTAACAAATAGTCTTCATGTCTTATATTACTATTTGCTAAAATTCATTCATTTCTTTCATCGTCCAGAAACGTTGGAAATCTCAAATTAGCCTTAAGGTTGCTAACAATATTTATTCTTATTCATTACATATTATCCTAGCTAAATGCGATCTCCTCACTTTATTTTGTCTGTCTTGAGTTTTAGGTAAAGATAGTACCTACGACTTGTAAACTAAACCTAAGATTACTTTTAAAATGTTCCCGTCACCACAGTCAGTCTCAGTCCCAATATAGTTTAGTCCCAATGAACACGTCCTAACTAACCTATACGTTATTCGTCTTTTAACACACAATATTTACCTAGTTAAATTTACTACTTCCCTTTACACTAGTGTTTAAACAATAACAAAATACCCATTTCACTAGCAAGTGATAAGACAAAAAACCCATGCACCATAGATGTACTGACATGTTAAGAAAGAGTCCCTTGGAGCTTATTTCGATGAGAATAGCGGTTCAATGCATTGTCTAATTTTTGCAAAGCCACGGATTTTGCATCGTCTCCCTTCAATCTTTATTTAAAGCTTAATCGGAGACCAAAGGAACATACATATTACACTGTGTTAAGTATACAGTATAGTGACCCCGGAAGATTACACTTACAAGGTCACTGCACATACATAGATTTCACAAAAGCCACACCGTGGTTCCAACCATTTTTAACACCTGCTCTCATTTGCTACACTTAATTGTTGATAATTCATTAGTGACGTGAATGAGTTGGGAGAAAAACTCATCCAAATGCTGTACACCTTGTAGAACTAACACCTATTTATAACTAACGTCATGATTTCATTATTGCGTTTACATCTTCATCTCACTTCCCAGTCCTACACACATTGTTCATTAGCATTCACGTACTTTAAATCTCTATCACCAAACTATGAGGCTGGTAAAAGTTCTATTTGGGTATGATGATATGTTTGAATCCTAAACGTATACTGAGGGGCTATCTTTTTTTAGTTTTAAATCTATGCACTATCCCTGATAAATCCCAAGTTTTAAATATTATGTAAAATACTCGTATTCGATAAATAACTACACTAACTATATTAGATTATCATGTCATAATAATTATCTTCATGGGCAATAAATATTAGATTTGAGGCATGAGTGAAATAGCACACAATAACTGAGATAAGATAGAGACTACGTTGAACGTAAAATCTAAAGTGTAGATCGGGATGGAAAACGTAGAGTCAGTCAGTCAGTGGCAATTTATATTTATGAGAGCCTTGGCAAGGTTGGCATGTCACTACTGACCTGATGTAAAAATTTTCGTGAGAATTGTTGATGAACCGAAGGATGTTGGTTAGACGTGGCATAGAAATAATGAGGAGGACTAGTGGCAGCATAAGACTGATCTTTAGACATGGATCGTCTCCTTCTCCATAAAAATAACCATGCAAAAATAATGGCAACTTGAACGATTACCAAAAAGGCACAACAAAGTAAGAATCCCACGAAATTGAGGCACTGGCCTGAGACAGATCTTGATGTCATTACACCACCTTCCCACATATCATCTCCATCAAAATCTTCATTTGTGGCATTCTCCTCAAATTTAAAACGATCAGCTATACGAATACTATTAATCACCAAGACTTGTTCTGGGGCATCTTGAGTTCCATTTCCGGAAGACACGCTCCTACGTCTACGTCCGAAAGATTTGGCCTGGAAAGTTCCACCCGTTGAAGGATCAGCTGCCAATGAACAGTCAACAGGTTGACAAGTTGGAAGACATGGGGTGACGAGGGCTTGGAATTGAACTACTTCACTCGTTGGGAATTTAAATGCTTCGAAAAATGCTTGCAATGCTTTTCCATGGTTAAAGACTTGAGTAACTGGTCCCATGATTGATGGATCCGTTGGACATCCTCGGGAATCAATCAAAACTATTTCAGCACCGTCAGATCCATCCATAGCAATGAGTTCTCGGACAAAGATTTCATACGGGCTTTGAGCATAATCCGCAATTTCGAAACGAAGAGACAATGGATCTCCAACCTGAAATACATTTTATATTAAAATCTCCTCGTCTCCTAAATTCTCGAATAAAATTCATTCAAAATGTAAAATCTAACCTGTGCAGTATTGATATCAGCTCCAACTCTGTCTGTGATTCTCATACTAACATTTGGTGAGGGAACAACAGCAGACTCGCTAGCCATCGATTGAATTTGTCCACTAACTTGAAGTTCAATACCATGAGCAACGCTTCTATTTTCCAGGTGGAAAGAACAACGGAGGGCAAATCCCATATCAGCACTTGTCATAATTTGGTCATGATGTTGCAAAACTAAATCAGCTGCAAAGCGTCCAGGTTCTTCTTGCTTAACCCCACAGGCTGGGTCGGAATAATCCATTCTCATTTCAAAGGTCATACTTTCTTGCACATCTACAACACAGGAGTTTGGCCTCTGTCTGGCATAAACCTTTCCATTGAAAATCTTATTGGTAGACAATTGGGCAACTAAATGATTAGCTTGGCAATCCAAAGTAACATTGTAACATGCTCCTCGCTCCCATGAGACACTCCCGTTCATTGTCAAGTAAGGCTCTTCAACTTGGCTGACAGTAGCCGAGGAATGATGACTGAGTCGACACACCCCTTCGAAATCAAAAGTGTGGCAGCGGAAAGGAGCGTTCAGGCATAATTGACGGCATTCCTCCATAGTGGCCACTCCCTCATGAAGTGAGTCAACAGTCTTCAGAAGACGATGGTCAAACTTCTTGAATTCACACATCTTACTTGGCTCAGGGATACATTGACTTTCCATATAGTCCACATTCGGGGTTGGGGTGAACCGAGACTGCTTGTCTAAACTGTATCGATCCAAATCGCTCATAACACACTCGGACTTGACAGCATCCCACCACGCTGATCTATAAAGATAACCAGATGACATTCTTTGATTACACCTACCATCATTTATAAATGTGGATGATTGCTTTTTTATTACATCTTTCCAGCCGTCAATCTTATTGTATTACACTTTTTTCTATTCATCTATGAATGACTGTACTTATTAGACAATCTCTTACGGGCATTTTGGTTAGACTAACTATTTCTTTCAATTGGAAACGGTGGTGATGATGCATCATGTCCCTATCGGTGAATATAATAATAAATGGATCATCTTCAAAGACAGATAGATTATCTCGAAGAAAGAAAAGAGTAACATGCGATTGGAGAAATACAAAGGGTGAATGGATGATGACAACTTGACAGTTATGAAAGCCTAGATACATGTATCTTTGTATGAATGCCATGTTGTGCAAAAGTGGATTAATAAATCCAATCCAACGGATGGGACCTGTCCCTCTCTACCTTTTTAGACTCAATCAAAGCATTATTCCTATTATCTATTGAGGCTGAGAAACAAGTGAATTAGAATGCTGATTTTTTGATGATGATTAGTGCAAATAATTGCCGGCATGAAGTGTCCATCACTCAAAATATGTCTTGACACTACTACTGAATAGAGCATGTAATGATTTCATCAGAATTCCATATTGGTAATTGAACGCACTTCACAAACCCTTGGCTTATCACAAGTCGTTGCATAGGTATTGGATTTATTTGGAGGTGCCGTTATTCATTCAAAAGATGATGATGAGACCTCACCTAAATACTCGTACCAGTCTTAGTAAATGGCAAACTAAAGCCCAAAGGCAACAATATCATAATGATAATAATAATATTATTATTATTACACACATGCACATCTACAAGGATACTTATCCCGGTTGGCCTCCTAGCCCTCTACTCATCCCATCAAATCATCATCATCATCATCGGCTTAACAAAAAAGCCCATATAGAATACTACCACATTGTATTATGCATCTTCTTGAATATCGCATCTCATCTAAAAAACCTAATCGCATGTGAGTCAGTCGATAGCCACAGTAACCTACTAAAAGTGTGGGTTTACAACTTCACATTCACACGCTCATCAATTCCTATTAGTTTTCTCTTGCTCTGATGTTCCATTTTACAAATTCAATTCTTCAGATGAAAGAAAACAATAATTTTATGCATCAATAATAGTATGAAAAACAATAACTTGATTGTTCATTCAAAACCACAAAAAATCTATCTTTACAGCATTGTCCGTGATTGTTGTGGCACCAGTGCACAGTGCCAAAAAATAATTGACCGACTGCATGCATAATGCATGCATATATGCAAGTGGCCAATTTTAAGATCAAGATCAAGGATCGATGAACCATCGTCACACAGAAAAATGATATAAAAAATTCATAAGCAGGATTGCACAATTGGTGTCCCATCCTTGTCGCACCTTAGCCAATCCATGTCTAATATACTTATATCTCATCTCTAACACCTAACCTAACCTTAATCTCCAAAACTCAAAGAAATCTTCCTAGAAGATTTGCTAGTTTTAATAAATACAATGTACGTAATATGTCCATTATGTATTACATACAATAATGTTATCTTAACAAATGGACCCAAGTAACCTAATATGCAGAAAAACCTGATTTTACTTCTGAAGATGATTGGGAGGGATGCTGAAGGTTATTTAGAATGAACTCAACAACAGTTCTCAATTCAAAGGAAATGAGTTCTTCTTCTCATAATAGTCATTGCTAAACTTTTTTTCAAGATAAGTTTGCAATCTCCATCACCCTGATCTGCTTACATAGAAAGACAAGTGGAGATTTTTGCGGTTCTTTCTACTTCTGGGTCGACTAGAGTTCCACATTCCTAAAGAACTCAAATTACCACTTGAGCCTGATCTGTTCCTCTTAAGCATAGTTCATTGTTCATAGTCAAGGCAAGTCAACAAGTGCAAGGATGATACAACATAACCACCACAACATCATCACACGGATGATGATGCTCTTTCGTCCCATCTTATTCGCATCATTCAAATTCCCGTTGTCATCAGTGGTCATTCAAGATGTCCATTATGAATTAAAATCTCTCCTACTCAATCCATCACCATGACCATACACATTCATCAGATGCAAAAGCTCACTCATCATATTCACGAAATCATCACCCTGTGTGTATACGCTTGCATCAACTGCACCTAAAGATACACTTTTTTCAAGAGTATCAAGTAAATTCAGTGCCATGCTGGGCTTTTAAAAAAGAATGAATGGGTGGGAATTCGCAACAAGAAGTAGAGATATTTATATTATTCATAATGAGTATGCAATTTCAGGTGCTACTATACTTGCGTACTATTTTTGTTTACCTGTACCTACCTATACGGTACTGACTTGGTTTACCTCTATACTCCAGTCTTGTAGGGAAAATAACACTAAAAATAATTTAGATTTTCATTAAAGTTATATTTAATGAATGACTTGCTCACCTGCATGGGAATTCTCTCTCTTGAATACAAGCATCCATACAAGCCATCCTTGAGGGTAACTGCATCTGTTTTTTGCCACCGTTCCTTATTTGAAACCCACTGACTAACTCAAATCCCCACGCTCTGACACAACTTCTTGCACTTGGTAAACACTGCTTTTGAGCGTACATGGTGAATACAGGGAATTGAGATTTTATCAGCGCATCTGAAAACAAAAAGATAAATCAAGAGTTGTTAACGGACGCTCTTGCCTTATTCGTCAGGTGTCACATCAATTTCATTTTCCTTCACCTTTTAATCCCCAAAATATTATATCATAGTTCACCACACTCATCCCTAACGAGCTTTATTTCTAATACCTTCATTGGTAATATATTTATTTTAAAAGAGTTCAAGCTGTATACTTCCTTTTTTAAAAGGTGAAACAAACCAGTAAATGTGATACAACATAACTGTCTTGGTTGGATATTTCAAAAGAAACAAAACATCTATTATCAGTTTGATCAGAAACATTTTGTTTCTAAATTATAAATACAATCAAAATATTGGATAACAACTCAGCAGTAATCAAGTATATGATAAAAATAAGAAGCACTTGCATTAAAGATTGAAATGAGCAAAAAAACAAGCATGATGACTTTATGACGGCTTGGGGCTATAATAATATAGCCATTCATTGAATTCAACTGGCACTTTAGAAAATGAATGGTTTTACAAGTAGTATTTAGAGTGTAAGTGTAAAATTCACTAGATTCTGGAAATAAAAGAAAAAGACTTGTTACAATCGATATACTTTCATATTTACTACTACTAACATTGTAAAGAAATGAGATGGGATCGTTATTTTTTATTTGCAGAACGTGAATTGAGGTTAACCTGCGGTAGCAAATTGGAGGAAATTGACGGTTTCAAGGTAACAAAATGGGATCACCATGCTCTTGTGTTTGACATGCCTTTTATCCAGAAAGTATCACCTGCACTCTAAATTAAAACGTTCTATAGTAGGCAATTAAATCTTGTATTAACTAGATCATTGTAAAACATCTATAACAATGGAAACGCTCTGAAAGTAAAAAGTCCTAAATGTATATGAAGTTGTACTTTTATACTTGGCAACAAATTAACCTATTGTTGGTTATTGTAAAGAAAAGATTTAAAAGTGTTACTGTTTAGCTAGGTCGGGTTTTTTTGTACTCGATAGTACAAAGCCAGTTTGCATTTTTATCATTTCTAATTTCAGGATTATGTTATGACATGACGTATTAAACCTTAATCTAATGCAATGGACATTTATCCTTTAAATTTCTTTAACAACGTCAAATTTGTTTCAGTGGGAGTAAATTGTCAAAATGTTTAGTTCATTCGTTATAAATGGTTAAAAATACCACCAAAGAAGGCATTAAAATTTGAAAGATGAAAGGATTATTGAAAAACTTGTATCCAAAAGAGAATAAAAATAATAATAATAACAATGAATACGAAGTTGTCGCCGTATTTGACTTGAATATTACAAATGAAGCATACTTTCCTCCTCGGGCAGTTATTAAAGGACAACTGCTGGTCAAGGTCCATATAACATTTGTGTTCAAGTGTCCAAACAATTGAATACGCAAAAAATAATAAAAAATTCGCCGTTGGACTCATTGTGCCGGCGGTCTTTGGTTAGATTGTAATAAGAGAGTCCTCGTTATTATTCCAATGAATAGAATGGGATTAGATAGCTCTAAGGGATTTCTGACATAGAAATGTATTTTTAGGAAGACCGCAAACACCATTTTTGGACACTAATTAATGCTCAACAGGGATTTAGGTTCCACATAAATTAACTTTACAAAAGTTCAAATGCTAATCAGCAGGCGTATGCAGAAATTCAACCGTCATATTCACTCATACACGAGGGAAAACATATATTCTGATTTTGACAGTTCATACGTACTTATAATATGTTACTTTACAACAACGCTGGCCTTTAGCATCAATTGCAAAAAGTTACGAACTAGAATGTTACATGAGTTTCATTGTTCCTTTCACAAGAACTCACAAACATTTAATTTCTAACATGAAGTTTACAACAAGTTTGAAAGTACACAACGCCTACATACTTTCATGGATTTTAATGAGACATGAATGGATTGAAATTGAATACCCGGAAAACACTTTTCTTTCCTAAAAGAACCGTTCCACCACATAATTCGCACACATACATCCATGGATATAAATGTTTTCTGTCGCATTTGCACTTATTAGTCTTAACAGTTTCTATCCTCTACATATTATAATGTTAATACTTTAATGCTGAATTAATCTCTATACTATTGATATTCACACTCGACTCTATTGCAAGTAACCAATTCATTATTTTAATTAGCCATCGCATTTCAATCCTATAAAAAGAAACTGGTTTTAAAAATTCGAAAAGTGTTACGTGTGAGTCTGTTAAAATTAAAAGTGACCTATAGATAAATAAACAATTGGGTTTTTATTAACTGACTAAATTAATGTGTAAATCGATGACTAACTAACTATATTTTCAATGAAATAAAAAAGCACGGTAGTTAACGAGAATGGCAGCTGTGACAGATGAATATTGATAAAGCATTAATTTTTAATTCCTTCCACTTCCTACTTTAGACATTATTACTTGAGTATAGTATTATATATTCATTCAAGATATTTCAGCTGCTTTTCAAACGAGCTATTAATATCTTGACTTTTATTACACAATAAAACGCGTTTTAGTTCCAGTCAAGAACTAGAAAAAGAAAAATGCATCCAATAAATACATTGAGGTTAGTTTAATTCTTTGTTTTATTAAATCTAAAATACCGTTATGAGAATTATTCAAATTGATAAATCTAACTATATTATAATTCAACATCGTTAGTCTTTCTAAAAGTTTATTTTATTTAAGTTCAAGACACCTCAGCATTAAAAAAAGGTAGATAAAGATTTAAAAAACGATCATAACCTTTGGTGGAGATAAATCGTTAGCTCTAAGTAGGTCTTTACTAAGACATATTTATTATTTGCAAAAAAGGGGTCGTAAGACCCATTAAAACCTTTGATATTTGATACATCTTAGGAAAGGATCCATATCCGTGGATCTGAATGCTCAACCCACGGTCAAAAGAGGGAAGTGACATTAAAATTTTACATTTTATTGGTTATTCGTTGTCTCACTTAACTCTACCACATTAGACATTAGTGTCACATCAACATGAACACAAAGATGAGTTCGGTAACGTCTTTGTGTAGGATGTCTTTACAAGTCATAATCTACCTGCCAGCTACTCAAGTACAAAAAAATTCCTCATGCATGAGAAATGGCCAAAAAATCAACTAAAAAGGTGGATAATGAACACTTGCTTTCCGGTGTACGTATAAAAACACTGAGGTCGTACACCTTGTTAATAGGTCATCAACATAATGAGCAATTTCCAGCATGAAGTTTCACAATGGGTCATCTTTTTGATAAATATTAGCATGTTTATTGCAACAATGAGTGAGGCTTGTGAATCTCTCTCACATTATCATCACAATATTATTTACTCAGGATTTAATTCCGACAGAACGGAACAATGTATGATAAACTGGCACTTAACAAACACTTGCAAATATAATTTCAGGTGTTCAATTTTTATAAATTTAAGAAAAAGTCAACCTCCAAGTTAAAAAACAATAGAATTACTTTTCACGCATAAAGTAATTCATGATAATATCTCATCAACCCTTTTCTCAGCTTGGTCGTAAAGAAAGCAAAGATTTTTTCCCTACACACCTGAGGAAATGCACTTTACAGCACGAGTTGTAACCATAGGTCATTTATCTTTTACCCATCGTTTATTGACATCTTGTAATAACTTTCATCCCTTCATAATATTATATGAACATGACACATGTGAGTAATGATCCTTTC
>JAQFYJ010000358.1:0-14234 GCA_034694685.1 Isotoma anglicana | reverse complement strand
TAATAATAATACAAATACTAAATACAGAATATTATGTTGATGCTGTATATCTAGTTGGGATGGAAGATGAAATAGTATTCTTCTCTTCACAGTAAGGATAGACAGATTGACCATAGTTAGTGGCAGGCAGGCATGGCATTGTACCATCAGTTAAATAGTTAAATAAAAATTGCTCTGACTGAACTTTGTGAGAAGATGAATGCCATAAAATAGCAGCAGATGAAGAATTCGTTTTCTTTTAAACTTTTAGCTAAAGTTGCCTTTTAGCTCTGTTAACTCAACCATCAAGTATGAAACTGTATGAACCCAACATGACTGTAGTAGTGGAACATCTCATCTATTCAATGAACTAGCCTTTTCAAACATTCACGTTCACCCTTAACACATTATTATTAATATGTAGTACTTTACTTTTCACTCATCTAAATCTCCATTGTTAGTTAGCACCATAGTTCAGTTATCAAATGTTGCATAGCACATAGTTGATACAACGAGGACGAGATAATACTTTGTAACCTTCAACCTTAACTAACTGTATAAATGTTGAATCAATCTAAACATCCAACTCCATAAAAACATTTTTCATTGAAGTCAGCAGTTTCAGTCTTTCAGTATGTCTGTAGTAATGGTTCTTAAAAAGAAGTGAGAAGTACATAGTAAAAGTCCGTAATATCACATATGAACCACACACTATTAATCTTCAATCTTTAACCGTCGTCCTTTGTACTTACTTAATCTAGATAATACAAAATGAAAAAAATATCCTTTAGTTATTTCTGCTTACCTAGCATGCTAAGAGGTTCATTCCTTTAATCCAATAAAATCATCATCCGAGTTGTCGTTCCATTTGATAAGGTCCAAGAATAAGAAATGCTTCCAAATACACCATCCAGATCCAAATTTTCGTCAGTCAAACTTCTGTTTAAAATTGTGATTGTTCTATATTGTTGATTGTAATCCGAGCTGGAGAACACCAACGTATCAATTAATGATCAACCGATGTTGGATGTATGAACAAGATGATATTGATAGAACAACGTAATAAATAACTATGAACTAACACAATTAGCGAATGAATGCCAAGTAAATTAATAATGCCGATTATTAAAATCCACAACTATCCAACCCCGAGTGCCAAGTCACAAGTTCAATCAAACACACGCAGCGTTTCAAGTTCCCTTCCAGACAGAACAAGTCATAAGTACATTAAAAGGAATTGTTCATAATCTTCATCTTCAACCAGTCTCAAAAATAATTAAAAATTCAATCACCCGTCACAAGTTTCTAATATTATATCTTAATACCGCACGTTCCCCCTTTTGTTGCAAATGACCTATCTTTGAAAACGATTCATTCAACTTTTAAACAATTAACAATGTTGGAGAGTAAAACAATTAATGCTCTAAAAATATGAAATAATTTCATACAAACAACATATGTCAATACACTTGTAAATTGATAATCCAATCCAATCCAAAATGTAATATAAATACAAAAATTAAATATTTGATTCACAAGTCACAACTTGTTGAATGTATCTTCACTTCACTGTGCCAATAATATCCAAAAGGTTTCCTTCAACTAATTTTTTAACCAAGCAAAGCTTGCTGCAATATGCAATATATAAAATGATGTAAAAAGGGCTAACTTTATAACACTCGTAAGTTTAGCAGTCCATAGTATCAAATTGAGACATACTTTTATAATATACTTATACACTAGAGTTGATCATGTTCAAACTTCAATGCAGAAGAGTAGTGTATTTATGAGCGTAGTGAGTGAGTTGAGTAGATGCGAGTAGATCGTACTATTGAGTAGAGTCAAAAATTTAATGAATGAAGTGAAGGCTCAAGGCTCAATGAAAGCAATCCACCAATCCAACTTCACAACTTGCTCGCATTGGTCTCTCTCTCACTCTGTTCAGTCAGTCAGTCCGTATCATCAATGAAATAAATGCACCTTCTTCTTAGCCTCACTCAAGATTGTTTCTTACTAACTTTTCCAATCCAAACTGCTCAAAAGGATCCAATCCAATAATATATTTCTATATCCAAACAATTGTACTGAAAGGAAGGCAATAAACTGTTGTTGTAATCCATTCACATTGTGTCTTCAAGTGTATTTATATTGATTTTTATGAATGAATGGAAACACTTTTTGAAAAAAATTCTCAATCACCTCTTTTATAACCTTGTAAGAGATTGGCAATTGTATTTGTTTTGTAGTTAATTAGATGCTACTGCTCGTTTTGGTGAATTTAATTTCAATTTTTATTATGTTTCACTTATACACACTTTAAAGTTAAGTAAGAAGTGTGTGGTAAATGGTATATATGGTGGTGTGGTATTTATAATTTAGGTGTATGAATGATAAGGTTTTTGTAAAATGGTAAAAAACAAAATTGTAAATGAAACTGTATGCGTACAACTACAAGATGTACGTAAACGTCCTTTCTACTAGTTTCTACCTCTGTTAGGTGCATGGGGCTTAAGCAGACTGAGCTCCGATTCTGCATCGGCACAAGAAGTATGAATGAGTGGTGGTGGTAACTGATGATGGTGCTGGTGGTGGATAAGCTACAAAAAAACTATATTCATAAGATAACGTGAGACGGATAGACTATTTTAGCATGCATGCATTCCCATATTATTAAAATACTCTTGTATATGATGAATAGGAAAGAACGAAAGAACCAATTCGAATATCATTATGCCCTGTGTTCTTTTCCTTTCCTGTCTGCATTTCTGCCAAAGTACAGTGTAGTCGTTATTCGTTATAAAGCAAAAACTACTATTAAAAAATACACTTTTTTATAATAACTTGTTCTTCGTATCCTTTTCAGCTTAGAATCTGCTCTTGATGCTGCTCTTGTAATGTTGTAATATTAAGTGCCAAGAAACCTTTTTTCTGCCCTTCCTTCTCGCTTCGTTCATCTAAAATTCTCATCACCTATTGGCTGAAACTTCAAAGCATCCCTTTCAATGAAGAGATGTAGCGTAGCAGATGTGTTGTTTTTTGTACAGATTAGATTATAGCAGACAAATGTATACCGATGTATGTAGATATGTGTCGCAGTCTCGCAGTGCACATGTTGCATGTTCTACACTTCGCTATTTAAAAATATTATTAGTAAGACTAGAATAGAAAAATCAGTTAAAAAGTTGGTCCCCACAAGTAGCCCTCTCTTCAGCCCAATTCATTCACAAAACGAGTTGGTCTTCTAAAAAAAAGTTTCTTCTCGGCTGGTTTGGTTTGCTTGGCTCCTCTGACTGCATGCATGCGTGCATACATGTCTTGCTTTTTAGCTCGTCCGATTATAATTTATGTCTTTGGAAGTGGATTTTCTGCTGTAATGTCTGTACGTCCGTTGTCCATACCCTATCATGTCCGTATGTATGGTTCTGAGTAACCCAGACAAGCTTTGTTGAGAATGAATTGATTTCTTTGAATTACTTGATAATTTAAGCCCAGAAACTTGATAAATGAATACTTTAAACCACATACAGTTCTGATTCAAATACAATTTCAATGAGAAATTTCGTTGTATTTTAACATTTGTAAGTATTTAATGTCGTCCAAAAGGGTGAGAGACGATAATAAATTCAATTCAATTTTTATGACAATTTTTTAAATAAAATATGCTTTTCTCACACAATTTAAGAAATAAAGGTGTGAAGATTTGGTGGTGTTTGTTATTTTTATGTTATAAGTTGTAGAAACATTTACAATGAATTACATTTTGGCTCATCATTGTTCAGCGTAGGTTACGTGAGGTGAATCCAGGTGAGTTAGCTGATGCTGATATCTTAGTTTACAGGATCTGGAACAATTTCTTTAGTTCTACCATCAACTGCCAGTCACTCTTCTGAAGATCCGACCGGAAGTAATCCTTGCAGGCGTCGATGGACTCTCTGGTGATCTGAAACGATAATATGCATTTGACATCCTATTGTAATACCACACATTCAAATGCTGACCGATTTGTCAGGAATGAATGAATGAGTGGCAGACAACCCTTCAACAAGATTCACTCACAGGAAGTTCTTAAATACCACCCATTTCGCACCCTTTTCCGTTAATAATAATAATATTATTATGTGCTTTGTACATACCTTGGACACCAACATATCCGTCTCTTCAAAATGCCGACCGAGCATTTTTGGACTCTCACCAGTTGGCTCGATTTTGATACATACTTCTTGCCCTTTCGTAGCTTTATCCATCTGCTTATGGTTTATTTCGATACTCGTCACTCGACCTATCTCCAAAAACTGCAATTCCAATCGTATTTTAAATCATTACTCAGCAAATTACTAGCATGGCAACTATTACTATTAATGACAAGAACGTATAAGTTCGTAATTTTATTTGCAAACCATAAAGCACTACTAATGTAACTTTTGCATTCTTTAACATTGAAATGTGAATTTTATTCACTTTCAAAACTCGAAACAAAACACACTTTTTACTCCATTTGTATCTTCACTAAAACTATCATAAAAGCTCCCGATAGCCAAAAAATCAGCTTTGCGTAACTACAGCTACTTTTGCATGAATGAAACAAACCATAACAATTTGAAAGGAATATTTCACCACATTATGAATGAAGTGTAAGCAAATAAAGCAATTAAAATTCAATTATACTTACCTCTCGATTCGGGACACAGAGTGGAGTTCCTTCCCTCACTACTCCAGCTTCAATAATTACTCCCACAACAATAGGATCGCGAGTGTTGAAAATAAACTGAAAATATAAAATACCAGAATGAATTTTCTAGCTAATTCGTCAATTTTTTAATCAGATATCCCTGAATTTTTTTAATCAGATATCCTTGAGTAACATACTTGGGGAAGAATTTTTATTTTACAAGGGAAGACTGCGATATGCTTAAACTCATCTCTCTTTTTCGCTTTTAATTCGTCTCGGTAAGCCATGAATTTATCAAATAAGTGATAGATGATATCCGCCTGTAGAACGAAAAAAAAATCAATATGCTAAAATAGAAAAAAAGCGCAGGATTCTTAGTTAGGTACATCACAACTTGTGTAGAATTAATGATAACACACCTGGAATACTTTAACCCCAAGATGATCGGCCAAGTCTTGGGCATCTCTCTCAATTTTTACATCAAAAGCCAAAATTACTGCATATCTGCGAAACAAAAAGAAGTATTTTAGTATTTATGGGGTCCCAATGAAAAGGGATTAAAATCACAATCTTTTTTCGAAAGCTTGATATAACTTACTGGCTGTCATGTTCCAGCATTGTAGAAGCTTTCATGACATCCTTCTTCACAACCGGTCCAATGCGGATGCCGGAGTACTGTAACAACAAAGACATCCCACACCAATTATCTTTTGGAAGTTATTAATGAAACCCATTCATAAGCACATATTGTATAAAGCTCTATTAGCTCAACAACGCTACAACATTCTACTTAGTTTAGTTGGCTGCCTCATTGAGTTCAGTAATTTTCAGTTAGCTCAGTAGCCGATACACTAGGGATTAATGCTTCCTGACCCCATAAATCATTTCCTGCCCTTTCTTTCTCCGTTTAGGATAATAACTCCATAAAATAGGGGCTTCACTTCCGCTCCTTTCCATCAACTTCAAGGACTTCAATCCCTTTACTTTTATTTCATAAACCCAAGCAAACAACAAGTACCTGCTTCCCTCCCGGCCTTTTCCTATTCCATCCCTTCAAATTCTAACAATAAGTCCTCTGTCCACAAAAAGTTGTGGATCCATCTTCCAACTGCTACCAATGAACAAAACCTTAACAGCTACACTTTGTGATAACAACATTCGTCAAAACTCACACCTGCTGCTTTTCAATATCTACTACTTATGTTACCTTTTTAACCAAATCCATTCCGATTTCATTTCCTTTAAATACAATCGTCTTGCATCATTAATGTTCACCTTTAGTTTCTTTAGTCACATTCACATTATATTATTACCTGCTCGTTTTCACTATTATTAAACCTGCCTTCCTTCCTCGAAGAAATCTCGGAAAAATCTCAGTCCTCATACCCTGCCTTTTCTTTTTTTACCTTCTTCTTGCTTACCCCCTTATATTAAAATTCTAGCAACGCATCTGTTTGTATACTCTATGTAAGTAACGTTCAGTATATGCTACCTTGTCTATTTTTATTCTTTTTAAATTGCTTCCTGTCACCTTTACAACTTTGAAGATAAAAAGTTGAAACTTCATTCTATTTCTCTTTACTCTGGTGCGTTCGTTTGCCTAACAGTGTAAGTAAAGCCACTAAAAGCAAACAAGTATTTTACTCTCGACTTAAACTCTAAAAAAGATGACATAAGAAAAGAAAACTGCAGGCTAAAAAAAGTCCTTACAATACCTTCAACATAAAATTCATAAAAAGTCTAACAGAGCTTACTTCTGAATGTAAAAGGAAAAATCGTCAATTAAACTGATCAATGAAAACATTTCGTGGCGTAGGTAGTATTGCCAAAAATGCATACCTCTTGCATTCACATTCTAATCTCAACAAACTATTTTATTATTATTATCTGAATCTGTTGTTACTGACTGCAACCATAAACTGTATGAGACAAATGTGTGAAGCAATTCAACAATTTCCATACATTTTTGTACGTTACACAGACTATTTACCTTTCCATACAACAATAAAATTCCACTAAAATACAGCAGGTAAACGTCAATTACGCTTCAACATAAAAGACAATGGGAAAAAATAAAACTTTTGAAACTAGTTAGATAATGAAACTTGAAATAGCATACATTGGAATGAAAAAGCCAACCTAACTATATACGTATAGTTTAAAGGTGATTCTACTCGACTTGGAAATTCTTTGAAAAGTGAACTGAATGTAGTAGGATTAAAGTCTAACTTTGGTTTTGAATGAGAGAGAGGATGTAGTAATGGACGGAAAGACGCTCATTTTGCCCTTGATTACTTGAGTGGAAAACCATCATGCCTGCAACTTCCTTCCTCCGATGAGCTTAAAAAATTTGATTCTCACACGTTGGGCTTGCATACCACAGGATACATGTATGTACAACAAAACTGGTATAAAACTCTAAACTTTTAAAGTACGACTAACTAACTAACAATTTATATATATGGATGAAATTCTTCACAGTGCAGTAGTACCATATTCCACCCTTAGTCATTCGTAAATACCCAAGCAAGCCACATCATTTCCTCTGTAACTTTAACTGCAGTTCATCCAATGGTACTAAACTAAACTTGCTTTGACTTCTAAGCCATTCAACTTCCTCTTGCCACAGCAACAGTATTAAATCTAATGTATAAATATAAATCCTATCCTAACTAACTAACTCTGTATTATTCTATAATTCTGGTCTAGGATTTTACTCACAGCTACAAGCTTCCACGACTTTCAAACATTATAATGTACATTAGTTATAACACGGCAGCAGTAGTGTGTAAGTCATGTCAGAAGTTAGAATCTGATATCAGGTAATAATGATTGCAATGCAACAAACTCAACGGATAGAACTGGAGACTAGTAATTAAACACCTAGGTACATATCAGTTTGCGGAATTGTACGGTGTGTATTAATTTTTTTTGTTAAAAAAAGAATCTCTTTCAACCATATAATATATATTCCCCTTCCTTATATTATTATGATTGCATTAGTTAGTTGAAATGTGTCTTGTACATGCTACTTCATACTATATTGTAATAATAAATATGGTAGTGAATTTCTAGAGAAAAAGATCTGAAGTAACATTCTACTTAGTTAAGGTATTTACATGCACATACTGATACATTCTATCTCTTAACAACTATTTGAACTCTATTCAATTCAGTAAACATCACCAAGAATTTCAAAATTTAAGTCAGGTATCTACGTGTGCATGAGTTTATCACGTAGGGATGTGGCCCTCTCTCACTTCTCTCCTTTCCTGTGGAAAACGAAGTAGCAAATGAATGAAATAAAAGATGCAATGCTGACGGACTATCGTAGCAGAACTGATGACCGGAACATGATTGTTTCTTACTTTTAAGATAAAGTGCAGAGGATATTTTTTAAACTGATTCTTTAAACTTGAGCGAGATTCCTTTTGAAAAAAGTTAATACATTCCTTTTTATTACACCATGCTGATGGTGAACCTTAAAGAGAACGTTTGTTTCGTGTTATTTACCACTCCTGATCCTGATCGTGAGTTTAATTATAAACGGAATGAAAGTAAACCGGAAATCTATACTAGGCATTAGACATGAGCATAATATTGACAATTAATCTCTCTCCAGTTCGTGAATATTTAAGATATATATTAGAATTTGAATTGAACGGAACTCCTCCCAGTTTGGTCACATTTAATATTAATGAAATTCAATATCATGTGAAATGTCAGGATTCAAGACACCTTAAGTTTATTTGCATTTTTGCAATTACAAATTACAAACCTTCATTTGGTATTAGGGGCCTCTGCAAATCAGTGCAGTCAGCAGTGTGAGAAATGGAATCAGGAAATGGGGAAAAATGTCCCGAGATTGCTACAGAAAGATAATAATGATATGTGGGCCTAAGAGAGCACGGACATATTAAACCCCACTTGCCTATGGTATAGACATACACGCCATTTAATATTACATGAGTATTATAAACACAATAGAAAGGAACATTTCTCAGCGGAAATATCACAATGAAAAGAAAATACATCTGAAATATCAGCTTACAGGATTTACAAGTGGCTGACTTTTCCCAGTTTCATCGTCTATTGTGCTTAACTCTAGGTACTATCATGTCTTCTTATTTCGACAAAAACTTAAAATCCTAGTCATTCTAACTTTTCAAATGGATGAAATAAGCTCGCTGGAGTAGTAATTTACCCTCTACTTGGCTACAATCAATGGAGAAACAGTAAGCCAATGCTATTCTTGAAATCCAAATTCCCATCACTAATTCTCATGAAACACATTTCAGTCCAATTCATTTCCTGTGATAGTGTGTCCAACTGAACCAGTCATTCATTCATATGGCCCATATTATACTAACGCAGCCTGCTAGTTTGTTGCTTTCCACTGTAAGGTTTAGATTTCATGACCAAAATGTATGACTAAACAACTTTAAGTTTGGCGTTTAAAATGAAACCCTTTTAATAACACGACTAAGGCATTTTTAGTTTCGTTTAATGAAGTACGTATTAGAATTTGAATTAATTATTACACTATCACGATTTTCCACACACGCGACATGATGCTTAAGCATGTACATGAACGCAGTCAAAACTGGATTGCATGAAATTGTACATACCGGAATTTGCGAAACCCTCAAGAACTCCAATAGAGCTTCAAGGGATCCAAGAGTAGAAGCTTGGACATACACGCCTCGATCTGAAAGACGGATAGAACTCAATGCAGATTTCAAGTCTCGAGCTACCTCTTCCCTGCAAACGTCCACTTCATCAGGACTGTGCGCAATCAGAATATTTAGTCCTGCAATTGCTTTCTCTAAGTCTTTAGCAGCAATTTTTACTCCAATAGATCCACTAATTTCCTTGTGCTCCACATACGTATTCTATATTAAATAAAAAAAATTTGTATTTCTATCGATATGTATATTTGCAGATTCGTGCTAGATATTTTGGATATTACAAAAAATAATTTACCTTTACGCGCAATTCCTTCATTCCATCAGGAGTAAGTAAAGACCGTATCTGTGTAGTAATAGGGCCCTCAGTTCCGGCAAGTACCATAGAATCGCCTACTTTTAAAAAGCCGTTGACAAGAATCACATCGATTGTAGTACCAAGGCCCGGAATTGCTTTAACCTCCAAAACAGTAGCCTAGTTTTTCGACAAATATTTCACTAACTTTTTGTTTTTTTAATATTTTCAAAAACGTCAAGATTCATTTTTTACTCTCTTACTTGCAGTTCTTTTGAAAACATAAGTCTTTTAGCGAGCATTGATTGTGATAATTCCACAATTAGAGCCATAAGATTTCCCATACCCTCTCCAGTAAAAGCACTGGTAGGTATCATAGAAATATACGATTTTATATCTGGATTTTCATAAAATAGTGCTGCGTTCATGCCCTAAAAATTAAAATTAGTATGAGAGAGCATCAACATGTGTACACTGCTGACTGTACGCAAGTAGTACAACGTAAAGGATGAATAATAAGTGTACCTGTTCGGCAAACTGAAGCACAACTTCGTTCTTGCGTTTTTCGAATTCTGAAGCTGTATTTTTGGGCTGACTTTTTATTATATCTCTGACGTCCTTCTTCGAACTCGATGGAGTTGACTGCCAATCGTAAAGTCTATAATAAGGAATTAATAAGGATTTAGTATATTTGCATGTAAATTCAAAGGCTACGGATTGATTATATTGAATGGCTTTTGATATTGTGCAAGTACCTGTCTATTTTGTTAAGAGCAACTACAAAGGGAGTCTTTTTAGTTTTGAGCAGGTTTAGTGACTCTATTGTCTGGGGTTCCAAGCCGTGCATAATATCTACTACTAATATAGCTATATCGCAAAGCGAGGATCCCCGCGAACGTAAATTACTAAAAGATTCGTGACCAGGGGTATCAATGATTAGAAGACCTGGAATTTTGACTTCCATCTCTGAAAACTGAAATATAAATATTCCATAACATGTGAATTAATTTATCACCACATATACCTACACATACGTATGTCTTAAACTTACATCTTTAACGAATTTCGCAGACTCCTTAATAGCGGTAATAGGTACGTTTGTAGCACCGATTTGTTGAGTAATTCCACCAGCTTCGTTATCTTGAACATGGGTTCGCCTTAGCTTGTCCAAAATTTTAGTTTTACCTATAGATAACGCATAAATAGTTATTATATTTCGATGCAATTAATACTCGACCTGCTAAGTTAAAATTGCATATCAATGAAGGTATACCAGTATCTACGTGTCCTAGAACACACACAACAGGACTTCGCAAATTTTTGAGGGATCGAGCCTTTTCGTTTTCCTCTCGACGATGCTAAACCAAATTAATTTAAATTATAGCAATATAATTTAAAATGGGCTTCCGTAAATATCTACCTTAATACGAATGTGTGCGTTTTCTTTTTCCTTTTTCTTTACAACCTCTGACGTTTCTATGCTTTCTTCGCTTTCATCCTCATTTTCAGTGCTATTGTCTTCATTACTGTTGGATTCGTCATCTTCGTCGTTATCAGACTTTTCACCACTTTTCTCTTCTTCACTCTTCGTTTCCGACTCTTTACGTTCTTTTCTTTCTTTTTCTTCACGCTCGTCTTCAGACTCTTGGTCCCAAGCCTCTTTCACGCTTTCTACATCTTCAGGGTTTTCATTCTTATCGTCAGTTCCATCCGTCTTATTTTCGTCTGATCCATTTGCTTCGTTCGTAGCTTCTTGAGATGTTTGAGATTTGAGTCCCTTCTTAGGACGCATTCTTGTTCCAGGGCGTGGTTTTTTGTCCCCTCCAGCTTCTGGAACTACTATACCCTGAGCTTTCAAAGCTTCCAACATGGCTTCAGCTCGTTGCTTCTTTTCTTTCTCTTTAGGTGTCAACCACTTTCCTTCCAACTTTAGTTTCTCTTTTCTTTCCTTCTCCTTCTGCTTCTTTCTGTCTTTACGCTCTTGTTCTAGCCGTAACTATTTGAACACATAATTGAATGAAATAAATCGATTGTTACTAAACTTGAAAACGCATTTGTGATGAAATACCTTTTCTAGTCTAGCTTCTTCAGCAGCTATTCGTTGCTCTTCTTTTTCGTCTTCTTCTCTTAACAATCGCTCTTCTTCTTTCTTAGCTTTCTTAATTGCTTCTTGAATCGCAGCAATCTGAGCTTTTGAAGGACCTTTTCGGGAAGTCTCTTTAGACTTTTCCACCTCCTTGGCAGGTTTTTTCTTCTTCTTTTTCTTATCATCGCCACCTTTTTCTTCTTCTCCTTCTTCATTCTTTGTATCACCTCCGACGGCAGTTTCAGTTGGCTCAGATGGACCATCTGCTATCTCTTCTCCGGTTTCTTGCTGTTGAGCAAGTTTTTTTTTCATTTTCAGTTTTTCTCGCTTCTTTTGAGCAGCCGTCATCTCTCGCTTGACATTGTCAGTCCCTTCCACTTGGTCATTTGCTTCCCCATCCCCATGTGGGGTTCCGTTTTTATTTTCCGTCTCCATACCGTTCGTGTCCGATCTACCGCCAATACTCTTTTTCTACCCTCAAAAGAAGACACTTTGAATCTGAGGTTTGAAATTTTGGCTGAAGGGGCTAGTACTTCGATTTCGTTTACTCGTTAGTGACGAACTTCCTTTGGTTCGTTTTCTATAGCAAAAAACAATTGTAAAAAATAGTAATTATTTATTATTTATTATTAATTAAAATGACGTCTACGGTGAATATGCTAGTATATCAGTTATCAGTATCAACTTATCTAAAAAATGAGCAGTTAAAATTAAATAAGTTAATCGTAATACATTTTGGTTTTGAAGATGCTTTCTTTCTTTCGTATAAACTTACGTTCAAAAATCTAATTATTGATTTGATTTGTTGCTTGAGAATTTGTTCTATTGATTTCAAAATACCTAATTATTTTATCTATTTAAAACTACTTTCATGAAATAGAAAAAATGGTTCAAGTTTTATCTTACTTTTATTAGCGAACTATATTTGTAAACGCGAAATATTCAACTCAACCCTGTGTTTGTAGATAAAACAAAAATCAACGGTAACCATTGATATTAAGAAATTTCATAGAATTTCCTGTTTTTGATTGGTTTTAATCGCTTATCAACAATCAACACGGTCGGTTTATCGAAGCGTTCGAAAACGTTTTCATCCAGTAAAAAATTAGTTAATAATGCATGAATCATATTATCGTCAAACCACATGCCATTTGAAACTTAATTTTAAAAATTGATAGCAATGTTTGCATATTGACATACTTGAGTTAAAAAAGATTAGCAAACCTAGTTTTTAGGTTTAATTTTAATCGATAACTCTTAAGACTAAGAGATTACACTATTAAAAATCGAACATTTACCGGCAACAACAAAGTATATTTACAATTCAATTGCTAATTTTAAACTATTAGGTTTCCTCAATTTTGTTACTAACAATCATTGATCATATGTATAAATAAAACTGAAGAACAATGCTTAAAACTATTTTATCATGAGTCGATTCAATTTTAATTGTTTTATTTTTATGATCGACCTGATCTACATTAAGTTGAAACACAGTAAAACAAAGCACCAAATCACGTCACAAATTGAACATCCAGAAAAGACTCAATTTTTACGAACATTATATCGATAAAAGAACTCTTTGAAGGTTTGATTATTTAAACTGATGTGTCAAAATAACTAATGACTGCTTAAATTCAAATGTTTCTAAATACAAAATATCTCACCTCAAGAGTTTACCAGTTTACGGTGTCTATTGTGCATGTCCATATTATTACATGCTACTGTTTACGTAACCACAGTATTATTTCCTAGGAAATATACAGATCCAATTTTAAATCTAAAGACTTAACCTACTTATCCTATGTATAAATTAGGGGCATTAGTAGGGGGATACAACTACACTATGCACTAGGAAGGGGGTTAATAGATTAGACCAAATTTTTACAAAGCTTAAACACCGACAACTGCTGACGACTTATAAACATAACACAATGAATTGTTCAAACAATAAATTTCTTTTTGTCACCTATTTTAATAATTGGATGCTGTTAATGTTATTAATCATGTTTACAATGTGAAATATGAAATACTTCGTACTTCAATAAGCTCTTGTTATTGTGTACTGCGTGATTGTCCAATAATTGTTGAGGTAGTACACATTTTATGTCATACGTACGTACGTACCGACGTACCTCGTGTTACTCACTTCAGTCACTTCTTACTTGACATCATGCTCCATCCAAAGCACTACTTTATTTTTTCCCCTACTTCTTATCTTATTGTAAAATATTTTATCTAAAAACAATAACATACTTATGTGTGATGTGTTATGAGTTGGTTGATAATTTATTTATTTTAAAAAGGTACTAAACTTACCAAAACCTTTTGAAACCTATTTCAAACTCCACAAACTCTGCTAACTTCCAAAAATGTGAAATGTTGAGTAAGTTTCAACTTTGAAGTTTGTGTAAGCTGTACTAATCCTGAAGTGCGATTGCTACCGACTGAATGCCAGACGCACGAACAATAAGTCCAAATGATGATAATTCAAAAATTGAAAAATTCAAAATAACTGCT
>JAQFYJ010000357.1:0-14265 GCA_034694685.1 Isotoma anglicana | reverse complement strand
ACTTGGTACTGTGGTAGCCATATTTACCTTGTAATTTATTTATTTTTACTAAATTATGTATCGTTCTCAACGAAAGTGTCGGGCAGCATACAGCAGAAGGCAACGGGTAGTCGTTAGGTCCTTCCCAGGGCACCGGCCCATGCCACGACTTCATTCGTTAAAATTTTCCTCAGGACAACCGTTCTATAATATAATAGCCTCACTCGCTTTTGATTATACAAAGCCACTAAATTGTGTGAATTGCTCCAGCACCTCTCTTGCTTCTCCACTCTGAGCAAAAAAGCCCAAGTGTGCACTCCTCCCACGCAATTCTCCGATTTTGGCAGCGCTTATTCAAACGAAAACAAATAAATCCATTTAGGAACAAAACTTCTATGCTAACGACCCTGAGCTAAAGTGAAGACACCGACTGAAGTCTTCAATACTCTGTATTCTATCATTTTCCTAATATTTGATTTTCTTAAGTTCTTAAGAAAAAATTAATTGTGACTGACTTTGGAAATTTTATATGCCTTTAACACTTGCATTTTTCGCGTATAATATAGTTTACTTGTGAAATTTTCTATCCTTTTATTGTTCAGTTTATTTGCGTTTTACTGCATTTGATATTGCATTTTTAATTTTGATTAATCACTTAATAATGTCTTGGGTATATTTAAAACATGACAAACCTCGATAAGAAAATCTTTAAATTTGTGCATCCACTAATTTATAAATGCTTTAGTATAGTTTACAAAGCCTTACGTCAGTAGGCAATACTTGCTAAGTGCCTTTTTTATGAAGCTGCTTTAAAGTGTTTGAAATCATATTCATGAAATCTTTACTTAATATTCGGTTTTGATGATCTAAGGTGTAGGGGATCGAATATGTTTGGGGTCTAAGGTGTGGGAATCTACTGTCAGGCCCGAAACATAGGTGGGTTTAGGTGGGCCCATCAACCCAGGCCGGGCCGTACCGGCTGGCGTTGTGCACTAGATAAAATACACATTTATTTAATTAGACGTATTTTATATTTAAGTCCAATAAGGTGTTATAAAATTCCGGATGGAGTTAAAACTACAATGTATTAATTTTAAAATTCAGCGAAAATATTTATTAATTCTTTTTTAACTTCCAATAAATCAATATACAGAATCTGTCAGTCGGATCAGGGTTGCAATCAAAATTTATCCAATTCGAATTAGTCAGACTTTGGATTATACGAATTCGGTTATAAATTTTTCGGAGTGACATCCAAATTGATTATTCCACTATTGACCCTGGACTCCCGAACTGTCGGGAGTTAAGGGTCAATAGTGTTTAGTTCTCTTGCCAGTGAGAGTGAGCCGTTCCTCCGTTCGGTGGAGCAGGACTGTGGACTTCTATCTAGGCGGATTAACGTACGGACTACCCTAGCCATTTTTAAACTATTGTTAGGTATCGTACCACAAATTGTTTCTTTGAGGGAACCACGACTCCTTCCCCTTAATTAAAAAGAGGAAGTAAATATGTAAGATGGAGAGGTAGTTTATCTAACAATCTTCATGCTTAAAGTATAATGATACACCAAGAGTAAATTAAATACATGGACTATTTTTTAACAGAAATTAAAATTTTTGGTATAAAAAAATGATGTCATAGGCCCGTAGGGTGTGCCAATGCTTAAGCATTGGCCATATGGGGTTTTTCCAAAACCTTTGGTATTGGCCGTAATTGTGACGCCGTAGGGGTCGGGTGGCTGGCAATGGGCACACTTTTAGTGTGCGAGGAGAGGGTTTGGCTGACCTAACCCAAACATTACTATTGTTTTCCAGTGGAAACCAACGCGGTAACCATGGTTACCGAGGTTTCTGAACTAGTTTCAGAAAGTTTTGTTTTTACTTCAGAAACTTTAAGTCAATGTGGGGCAACATTTATCGTTGGTCTCATTCCTTGGGCCATTTTCAATTTCACATGGAAATTTATGCATTTTTCCAGAAACTTTTAGAAATTTTAGAGCGTGAGGGTGTTGTTTCCTCACGGTCTGGAGTGGGACTCACGGAATTTTCAAAAAGCATTCCCATACTACTAGACCTTGTTTCTCATTGGCTGAAATTTTCTTAAGGAAACAAAGGAAGGGTCTTTTATGGATGGTCACTTTTCACACTTGAATTCCAAATGAAAATTGTGATACCTTTGTGTGGATTTAGATTACACGTTAATTTAAAGAGCTTTTTAGTTTATGGTCAATTCTTTATAAGTTTTCGCACACAATTTACATGCATAAGTAAAAATTCCCAGGTTGAGCCTTGCTTTCTTTTATTACCTCTTCTTACATTATTAAATGTACATTAATTGTAACTACGTAAATAGTAAAAATGCCAACGCTCAGACTTTTATTATTTCATATTTTTATATTATAAAAAATTTAGAATGAACAAGGGAAACCATTTGAAAAAATTGCAGCAATTATGATATTCCAATATCTCTCTCCAAGTGTAAAAAATAAATTTATCCAATATAGGAAATCATGCATATACTTAAAGAAAAGTAGTTCTGGTGAGTTAAAATTAGATTCTCCTGTAGACAATTAATTGCAAGATTTTCCAATGGTAAGCTTTTTTAGCCTTTTGGCATATATAAATATGCTAATTAGTGTGCTTTTGGATTATAGCAAATCCATCCTCTTGCATTGTCTGATGTTTCTACAACCTACAGGGAAAACGTAGAAGAGAACGCACATACGAAACCAGCTGGCGGCGGCAAATCGGAATATTAGCGAAATGCGGGTAGATGTTAGGCTGTTGCGGTCCAGCCGGTCAAACGCACGGGCACAGCTGCAGAGGACAAAGGTAAGACTGGTGGAATTTAGGACATTGATTGACTACTTGCATGAAAGGCAAGATTACCTTGTTTAACACCTCACAAAAAAGGACAGATGTGCAACAACTCACAAGACCAAATTTTTTAGGTTTAAAAAGCTGTTCCGTGAGGAAAAGACCAAAATCATACGATTAAATTACACCATCTCCGAAAACAAACTTCAGGTACGGCTTTTAAACGTAGTCTAATCAAAGCCTTAGGAATAATTAATATTTTTTTATATTTGAAAATAAAAAACAACTCGTAACACATTATGCTATTAAGTCTTGAATTATTATTGCATATTTTCCAAAATTTTTTTGAATGAAAACTTTATTCGTACCCAAATTATTTTAGGAAATTTAAATTTTTCCTAATTTTTTTGAAAAAAACTCATTTTGATATGCGCTTTGCAGAAATCTGCATGGAATCAAAAAACTTTTTTAATTTCTGGTACAGAATTTTAATCTTACTATAGCGACCATCAGGCAACTTGAAAACTTTACCCATTCCCAAATTATTTTAGAAAATTTAAATTTTCCTGATTTAAAAAAACTCATTTCGATATGCGCTCTGCAAAAATCTGCACGGAATCTAAAAACTTATTATAGTTTCTGGTATAGAATTTTAGTTTTACTATAGCCACCATCAGGCACTTTGAAAACTTTACCCGTTTCAAAATAATTATAGGAAATTTAAATGTTTATTCGAAATTTTTAGTTTTAATTTGGGTTTCTGCATTTGTTTTTAAATTCTCCGTCTTCCACTCTGGTATTCAACTTCCATCCAAGTATTGTTGATTAAAAAATTTTTGTGTAGGCTTTTATCGAATTTAAAATGATCTAGAATGTTCCAATCTGAATGCCTAGCAATTTGGTGGCATGATCAATCACCACCTGTATCCTGCTCAAATAAGCTTTTTTGTTATAAAACTTTCCATCGTTCACACATACATCCTCTGTGACGCAACCAAAATTACCACCTTCATTAGCAGTGTGTTTAAACGAACCCTGGACCACGGCTTATAGGGTTTAACATGCAAAACAAAATTTTATGGCAAAAATTGATATTTTTTTTTGTGGTGAATCTGTCCAGAAAAATATTGCGTTAGAGTGAACGGGTATAATTATATGTAATTAAAAAAGAGCGTTGGTTTGTATAGGCTGTATTTTTCCATTCATGAATAATGTCATGAAATTACTGAATTTAATAAATTACAGGTCTTTTGCTATTGTTTGAAATTCACGGGGTTATGGGAAATGTATATTAATCAATCAAGATTCATTAATGTTTTAACATCAGCTTCGTTGTGTTCACTATTTTTGGTAACGGTTATTTAAATTAATTGATTGTTGTAAAAATGAAACAATTTGAATCCTTTGGAAATGGACATTGTAAGTTTTACCACCCAAGGAACTTAAGATAGTTCGATTAATAAATATTCTTTGGAATGTACTTGCCGTCAAGTTATTGTGTTCACGTGTTTTTGTAACCATTTATGATAACGCTGGGGTGATTTTGTGGCTTAAAGCGTTTAAAAAAAACTCCTTTTAATTTGGTTCCTCAACGTTTTAAATTTGTACCGAGATTTGTGAATGGTATTCTTGGTTTGGACAGGGAAATACGCATGCACCACCAAACTATTTACCTCCCATATTTTCAGACGATGAAGATGATTAAATAATTAGTATTTGTAAAACTCCCTTAATATTATTACAAACATAAGCCTTCTTATTGTGTTCTTCTTATTATTCCTATTGTGTTCAATAGTTTCAAGATTTATTAAATTATACACGCAAACATTGGTAGTAATTATGTCCATTTATTTTTAAACAAACATTCAGCAAATCTCGCACAATATTATGTATCATTCACGACTCACTACAAAAAAAACAATGTCATTACATACTTTTTGCCATAAGGTTTTGTTTTGTATGTTAAATCCCATAAGCCTTGGTCTAGGGTTTGTTTCAACACACTGCTTTCATTCTTTTTTGCATATTTATGATTATAAGAATTATTATAAAATTCTCCATTTTCCTCACAAGCTACCTCTTTGTGACGCGAATGGAGGGGTATAAAACCTGGGCCTTTTGCTACATTTTCATCATTCAATTCCAAGTCTTCGTTTGGATTGGATCTCGGTGAAGGACAAATAGATATTGATTTTGACTGGATATCTAGCAGTTCCCATTACTCTGACACGGAAAGTTTAGAATTTGAAAAGTATATTTCCAATTTAAAACATTCGGGTATACCAAGCTGTTCCGACAGGTTTGAATATTTTCCCCCACTCAATTCCATCAGGCGGAGTTGGTTGTGTGATGTAGTGGGGGACCATATTTCCAAGGGTCCAAACGCATACCCGCTGTTATTGGGCAAGGAGGCTGTAGTTAGTCACAATTCGTTTCTTAAATTAAACATTTCTGACCGTTTGTTTTTTATTTCAAAGAATTTACCTTATTTGCTCCACTGCATCAAACGTCTATTACAGAAGGCTTCCCTAAAATACTAGGTACCGTGCACCACCGGTAATACCAGTTGGGCCAACAGAGGCTGCACTCTCCATCCAGTATTTTGCATCGGCAAGGATAGTCCAGATTTTCAGGGACTTGTTAGAAATAACCATTGCTCAGCCCCTCTGGTAGCAAAACTAAAGGACGTCAAATATCTTTTGCTGGACGAAATTTATCTAACTGGTAAACATTCAAATGCTTTAATTAATTATTTTTCTTTGTAATTGAGCAATTGTTTGTTTAAAGGTTGCAGTTTTTGGCACTTAAGTAACGCTACTCTACAGCAGCTCCATACAAATACAGCATACAGCAGAAATACAAAGCTTTTTGGAGGCATAAATCTAATTTGCTTTTATAAATTGATTGGTTTTAAGCAATTTGTTTCGGCACATTTTAATAACTTTATATAATGCGCAGGGGAGTTTTTTCAATTGCTCCCTGTTAGAGTTTCGAGATATTGATCAGCCAGTCATTGACACATTTCCAGCGACAAGGACAAAAATCAAACCAAAGTTTAAAGTCAATCATTTTGACTGGAAATAACGGGCAGAGGGAGTCTTCCGAATTTTTCCAGTTGCTGCAAAATTTACGAAATTTCAATTTTACCGAGGTAAAATTAAATTTGCTGCGGACCAGATTATATTCCAACCTTGCCCCGGAGGAACTTGAATCATTCTCTTACTGTAAAACTTTACCCATACAACAATCAATGTGATAACGAGGCAACTCGGCAGTCCTAAAATAAGAACCCTCGCGGTCCTTGAACTCGAAACAAGGCAAACCCCAGCGGAACCTAGGCTAGATTAAGATTTTCCTCTTTTCCTGCAAGAGGGCGCCGCGATGCAAATCACCAACAATCTCTCTGTTCCATTTAGTCTCTTGAATGAGAGGATTTGCACTTTCCTAAAGGCGTTTTATTCGGAAAACCAACAATACCCACGAGTTTTGTTGGTCAAAATTCCCGAACGCTTCCCTTTACGTCAAAGGTTGGCGTCCACTGTCCATCGGGTACGCTTAAAATAGTTTTAATAATCTTTTTTCTTTTCCTTATTCTTTTACAATTTATTAGAGGCAAAGGGGCCAAGGTTGAGAGAGGGTGCATCACATTAGTCCCCAGAGATATTTACATCAATTATGCTTATACTCTGCTCTCACGGTTTAAAAACTTGGAGTTATTTTCCATGTTGGACTCATATTTAGTAATGTCAAGATTTCAGAGATCGTCTTTTGAAAGAGAAAAAGATTTGATTGCTGAATTGCAGCGTTAAAAAAATTGTAGCTTTTTAAATACTGACACTCAATTCTTATTGTTGTGCAAGCATCGAGTAAATACCCGATTCTTATAATGATTTAAATGGTAGTGGAATTAGATGAACGTTGTTGCATTGTGAGAAATAATATTATTAAATATTATTTCTCACAATGATACTAATTCAAGAGCAGAAAAGGGTAAATTTAACATTGGTTGAATTTACTATTTTTCTGCACATCGACGGCAACTGGTTTTCGACGAGAATTGGCTGGCTCAACTTGTGAAACTACCTTTGGTGGTTCGTGTACAAGTTGAGCAGCGAGAAGTAGTTGGAAAGGACCGAATGAGTATTATCAAATGGTAATACACGTTGTGCGTGGTATAATTGTAAGGTGCTTATATACCTAAATGTATGCGTTTTGATGAGAGGAAAATGATGTAGCAGTGGTGGTTGGACATTGTATTAGTGAATATAAAGAGTTAATTGATACAAATAAAGGAATTCGGAATAAATAAAGAAAGTCGGATTTATAAAGAAAATTCGGACATTGCACTTGTTATAACTTATTTCTTGGTGTTAAAAAGAGGAAAGTTTAAAAGAGCCTAGAACGCTTTCCTTTGTAGTTGAGATTTAGCATTAGGTCACTAGCTCACACAATTATAGTCAGGAACAGCTAATTAACTTAACAAAGGAACCTGAGTTAAGTAATAATAATAATAGTATTAAAGGTTAGCCTAAATAGATTAATTAAGATTAAATTTAAGTATAGCATAGCAGTAAGTTAATTTAAATTATTGCGATAGTAAAGCATATGAATATATATTAGATTATATCGTAATTAAACAGTAATAATACGTAAGGGTAATGAGATAAATGTCAGGGAAGGACCAAAATAAAGCTGACCAAGAAGTTTATCTGCTAGCAGTATTTCTCACCGTCAGAAATTAACTAGATTAAACGCTCTGACAATCTAGCTAGAAATATAAATTAATCCACTAAACTCCCTGAGAACGAGTCTGAAATCTTTTTGAAAATGCTCACTAGTACTAGAGAAGAACTAAGGCCCAGGAGATGAAGACAGGCTCCTTACACTAATTTTAGCTCCATCAGTCTAAGTACTAGACTATCTATTCAAATTTATTATAAGATGCACTTAAACTTTAAGTTATACTTAGTATGCGATAAGCACTTTTCTTTGATTATGCATCAATTATATTTTCCGTATTACTATTAAATGGTAGTGATTAAATTGAATAGAGTTATTCAAAACTTAATTAAGTAAATAAGAGAGCACATATTTAATATTGCACCAATAAACAATTATGAGTATGCACCCAATACAGTATAGAAAAGCATTCTCTAGATTCGACTTTTAAATTTGGTTTTCTATTTCAAACTCAGTTCTCACTAAAAGAAATGCCGCTCTTTTTATAGCATACGCCGCCTAACCTGAAATAGAAGGGCTCTGTTCTGCGGTTCGTCATAAATTCAATATCTTTCTAGAACAATATAACAGGGTTCGTTGGTGGACTGAACGATCAGTTGAAGAGTACTGGAATTTACAGACTGAAATTGCAGCTGAAGTATGGAAAACATATCCGTAAACGACAATAGTGAATTGGGAGACGGCCGAGCAGGAGAGTCCCACCTACCTCCACCCGTTAGTGATGAGCCTAGCGGGGATAGTGAGGGCGGTGCCCCAATTACCGGACTCGAATCAACCGCTAATAGCCTTACTGGTGGATTTGTCAACTCACGCGACATTTGTTGCAGGGATCAGAACGGCCGGGCGTAGGAAGTTCCTCCTCATTAGCGGACATGATGACCACTTCTATATCATGCATGCGTGCGCCTATGCCAACAGGAGCTGCAGGTGCAACCTATTCCGGTACTGCCAGGGCCTCGCTTTCGTTAAAAGAGCGAATGAAGCAAGTGGCCCGATGTCCTCAAAATGCAGCAAGGACTGGATAAATGTGATGGTTAGCTCATCAGTTTTTTTTAGACAACAGTCAGTCATTCCCTGCTTTGTGCAGAGTGAATTCTAATAAATTTTTATGTGCACACAGTTTTATAAGACTGGCCGATCCGGAGAACTCCTTTACTTCGAAGTGAGAGTCTCGAATCGGGAGGACATAATCGGATTGCACTGTAAGAAGGAGAGGTAGTTGATTAATGATCGTTGTCATAAATAAATGATTAATGCAAAGCACTTAAATAAAAATTGGTTTTTTATTAGAAAGTTGTACACCTCATCTCTCTTATACCTTGAGAGATGAGGTACCAAAAGTAACATTGTATTAGATATACATATTATACCCTAGGTTAGATACCTAAGTAGTATTTTTATATTTAAGTATAGAAGTAAGGATAAAAACGGCAGTCTTCCAAGTAAGCTGACCGTCTCCACGCCTCCTGTCCTCTACTCATCATAAGGCATGGCCTTCGACCCTTGCCTCACGTAACTTCGTTCTTTAATAAATATTATTTTCATTTCTTATTATATAAGTCCTTATGTCTACTGCATTTACTTATTATGCATGGGCAAATCTCTAACTTGATTCTCATCCGATTTTTGCTAATAAATATTTACATATCCATCGAACCACTCGATCTGGATTGGACGCTTGCACCCCGTTACAGAACAGGAAGGAATGTTGGAAGCATGCGAATCTCCACCTCAAACTGACAGACCCGGACGCTTCTACTACGGGTCGACCCTTGGACCAGAGTCAGAAGGAAGTCAACTTTATTCTCGAAAACGAAGGGGAACAAGTGTCAACTACCTCATCGAAGAGATTGAGGCGCAACTAATGAGATATCCATGTACACCGATGAGTAATTTTGTTAATACAATTCCATGGTTATCTAATGATAAACTGAAATATATTCGAGAAAATGACATTCAACTTAAAACATTTCATTCAACATTTCATTAAATTAGACATGCCAATTAGAATTTTTAATAAAGTAATTTCCATTTCCATTCAATACCGGAAAGTGAAAAAGGACCGCCTGGAATTAGACCGACCTAATGTTACGTATGTTGTTAGTTATATATTCCCAAATATTTCTACAGATTTAATTGTTACTGCATCTTCCTGTTTAAAGTGGGAGTGTCTTGAACAAATAAGTTGCTTTCAGCTAAATTGCAAAGTTCGTGAAAAGCGAGAGAAAAATTACGCAAATAAAGTGAGCTTTCCAGCAATACATTTAGTAAAATAATGTTAAAACGGTATGGGTTTGATTAATAAGAATCTGCTCTGTCAAACAGCAAATTGTTATTTGATACAAATGGTATTTTTTTACTTAAATCTTGTCTAATGCATACTTATAATAGAAACGATCTTCAAAAATCTTTTCACAAACCTCATAACTGATAATGACTAGATCTTATTATTATTTATTGGAATACCAACTGCTTAAAATTGCATATTCAACCTGACGCAACAGTGTTTTACTCTTCAACTTTGAATTGAAATATTTCTATGAATCTTTCCATTGTATTTTGGTATGTTGTAATTCTTACATCATGGACTATGGGAAACAACTATTGTATTCCTAGGAACATTGTCTTCTGGACATCATTTCAACTTTCCGTTGATGCAGTAAGCAGTAGCATAATATTGCACTTCCATTAATTGGAAACTAATTTTAGTGAAATTAAAAGTGCTAAAATGTGTTGGACGAACCGGTTTTTATAGATGATGATGTTATATAACAATTTTACATCTGGTGTGTGAACAACACCTGTAGGATTCTTTTAGTTAAAGTTTATATCATAAAGTTTTACTTTGTTTTATGGGTGAGAGAACATGAAGTTCATTTCCTTTCTCAAAGCAATAAAGAAGATTGCTGTCGAGATGATTATGATCTTTCTATCACGTACGATTAACTTATGTTTTATTCGGACATATTAATGCAGTACTTTGTATTACAAATTTGTAAGGTATAAAATACCACTCTTTATGAAGTATTGATTTCAGTGTACTTTTGATCTTTTACTTCCAATAAACTCTCTCTCAAGCACCACCTCCTGAGTCTATTCATTTACATCGTATTTCGGACTTCTAAACCCTCGGTCAGTCTACCTCGCGCACTACCCGCTACTTACAGATGTATGTAAATATACTGTGGTACGTCATATTTATCCATTGTTTTGGAAGAAAACTCAAAGTCGGAAATAAACGACCTGCACAAGGAGTACACGTTCTGAATGACTTATGGGTGTGGGTATATGTACAGATGTAAGAAACGTAACTTACATATGCAATTATTTTTTTAAGTCTTTAAGTTTTTAAGTTTTTTTTTAAACCTCCATAAACCAAGTTAATACCTGTACAGTCATGTAAGGCCCCAGGCCCACTACAGCTTCAAACAGGTCGTACGATTTTTCGATTGGAATAAGTTTTTTGTCATACGTCTCAACCTGTACGTTAGCAAATATCATTACCTAATTTTTCCGGTGCGGAGTTTTCATCAACGAGCAAATCTTTAAATATCTAAAATTTCCACTGACAGTTGTACAATTTGCAGTTGTAAAATTAAAAAGAGCAAATTACAGGTCTGTTTATATAAACTAAACAATGGTAAAGAAGTTGCAGTAAGTACATAGCTTCAGCCATAGAGAGACGAGAATTTCTGAAATGACGAGTTAACTATCAATATTGCTGACGAAATTTCAATTCAAAACCTGTATGAAAAAGAAAAAGCAGCAAAATGCATTTACACTATTTAAAAAATTTGGGCTCACATTTTTGGATCTGTGTTTGCGTTGTTTGACTCGAGCGACACACAGAACATTATTGAATTGTTTTTAAATAAAATTGAACCTTGCTTCCGATTAATGGCTTTTCTACAATACAAACAGCAATAACGGTTCCGATTAAGATCAATCTATGACCAGGGTTTAGAGTACACAGGGTTTGCCCACTTCGGTCATCATTTGACCGGTCAAATGGCGTAATGGCATACGGACAAAAAGGCGTCAAAATGAGCGTTTTCCTGTGGGAAAATGGTCAATTGACAAAATAGAAACGGCAAAATGTTACTGGTAATTTGCCGCTTCTAACCTTTTCTATGACGACAACATGACATGACATTGTCAACTGACTGTATCAAAACTATATCCCGTATGACAACAGGGTCATACTGTGAAAAAACAATGTAATTAGGGATTTTAAGAAACTTTTATTGAACTAAATCTGTTTCAATTTTTGAAATTAAGGTGCTTACGATGAAATTTTTCATCATCATAAAATTTTTCATCCCGAAAATTTTTTCATCATGATAAAATAATTATTTTCATTGAGAAACATTTAAGGTCATATTCTAATCAGGCATGGCCAACTCACTGTTCCCTCAGTAATTTTACAGAAAAGTTTAGTCGTTTTAGCCTTGAAGAATTATTAAACAAGTAATTAATTTCTTGTAACTTCACAGAATGTGTTAAAAGCAAACCTCCTACTAAAATAATTAACTGCACGTTTTGTAATTAAAAAATGCAGTTTTCTTTTATTAAAATATTTTTGTCGCATTTTATTTAGTCCACCTCCCATGTTATTACTAAACTAAATTCCTTTATTCATCCCAAAGTCGGATACAAAAAACTCGAAGCATAACAACCTGTTATTACCATTGGTAGGCAAAGGTTTTACCTGTGGCCCTAGTTAAAGCATATAACTTTCTTCCCAGTGATATGTAAGGCTTTCGGCAGTTTTAGCATAATTTTTTTAAAATAAAGGCATAAATTTCTTATTTGAAGTTTATCGTCTGCAATTCACGAAAAGTAGTAAATATAATGACTGATCCTGCAGCTAGACTAATATGAGAAAAAACTCTTCTTATAAAAATATCCAAGCCCGAAACATGAAAAAAGAATTCAAAGCAAAGTGACAAAAATTCAAAACATTTATACGTAATCCAGCTTTTCTGGCCCTTCTTCTTTAAATACGAATACGACAAATAAACATGTAAAATGCTAAGCTGATGAGTAGCTGAATAACTTTTGTTTACAAACATGCATATCTCTCAAACTTTTTGGATAATTTACTTTGGTTTTCAAACTAACCTTTTTGTTTTTATCAATGTAAAATTCGTCTCCTGCGCGACATTTACCAGTGATCTAATCCCATAACCGTGATGAAAAATCAGCAAAACTGCAGCTCGACACAATGCTATTTCGATTTAAAAGTTATTTTATGAAGTTGGAACTCCATTATTAAATGAGTAATAATTTTTATGTGTTTTTGTCGTACAGTGGTAATTAAAATATACTGGCACAACAAGTCTTTAAATTCATGATAACTGTGAGTCTTGTAATTTAAAATTGTATATGTTAAGGGACACAAAACAATAGGTAACATGTTATGTTACATATGATTATCCCTTAATATTAAAACAGTTAAAACTACCTCGCTAATTAGCATCCTCCTGGTAAAAGCCAACACGTCTCATATTGTAAAACTGTTGTGTAAACGTTACGTGTAAACGGACAAAATAGAGATTTACAGGTAAACAAATGTATAAAAACACGTGTTACATTCCAAAATGCAAAGTATACGAGTTGTATACAGATAAAAATTGCAGGTGGACACTCATGGAATAGCTTATTGCATAACTTTGGAAGTTTTTTTTTCAACTTTAGCTGTTCTCTGTCTCATCAATTTGTTCAACTTTGCGGAATGCAGAACATAATTTTTGGCAAATTTTATACTAAAATGTGTAATAATTTCACGTTTTTAATCCCAAGCAGCAGTTTATGGGAACATTAAATCTTTTGGTCTGTTCATTACTGATAACTCCTTTAAAAAGTATCGTTTCAATTTAAAATTTTTCACTTGTGCACCAAACAATAAGTCAAAGTTAGTAACGGCCTTCGAAGATGGATTTTATTGCAATGGATGGGAACAATTTTTAAAAATCGGATATGCTTTTTGTGATTCACAGAAAAGTTATTTAAACTAACTAAACAATTATGTTGCATTGTATTATAAAACTAAAAATTAATTTTTAATTATTCTAAATTTAATGTTTTCAAAATTGCGAACGGCCTAATTGATATTAAATTTTAATACTTTATCTGAATAATTTTTATTGTAGTGGAAGTTTCAAACAATTAGATGAAGGTTGTTTGAAATTCTACATGTTACTATGGTTGCTAATAATATTTCTTACTTCTATGACCCTTCTTTGCCGGTAGTTCATTTTGATGTATTTTCCGAAAGTCAAAGAGGTCAGAAGTAACATTATTGTGTAAAAATTTCATTCATTTTAAATCACCATGGTAACCCTTGTAATTAATTTAATGATAGTTATTAATTTATATTGGATTCTGAACTCTGGCCATGCGTGGAAGGGGCAAGGGGATTTCTAGACGCTACCCACATCGGTTCCATCTGACTTACACGTTGTAAGATCGGCTAACCTTGTCCAAGAAGAAGCCAAAAATTTGTAACTAATTTTAAGTATCTTAAATTTATGAACGACCCTTTTATTGCTTTGACATTGAATTTGTAAAAACCTGACAACCCATTTATGTAAAATACGATTTACTATATACTAGCAAAAGAAATTTTGTAAAAATCTTTAAAACTCACAAAATTAAGGGGGGGTTTAAAAGATCCATGGAGATTGATTTTAACATTGAAATCCCATAAGGATTTACAAGAAACGGGGTC
>JAQFYJ010000356.1:0-14270 GCA_034694685.1 Isotoma anglicana | reverse complement strand
TCGCATCAGATTTAGCTTTAGGTGAACAGCAATGTTTGCATTTATGTCACGGCGCACCGATTGACGGGTGCGATCTCGCCATGCCAGATCCAACTGATCCGTAAGTAAAACGAAAAATGTGTTAAGATAATATTGAATAATATTTAATTAGAAAGAGAAGAATTAACGGAATTCATGGAAGATTGAGAAAACATTTTACTGTCCTATATTTAAATATTAACAATATTTAATTGTTTCTAAAATTCAGGGAAGAATTTAATCGTAAACTAAACGAGCTGAAAAGCATGGAGAAGACATTCGCGTTAAAAGCAGAGGAAGAAAAACAAAAACGATCAAATACAATAAATGTTCTCGGTAACCTTTTGAAAGAAAATGCCAAATTGAAAAAAGACATAAACCTTTGCTCAAAAATCTTGGAAATGGACAACAGAAGTGGTTCCACACCTGAAAATAATATTTTAGAAGCACTAGACAATAATAATAATAACGAGACTTCCACTTTGGGGGAACGTGATACTCAGAAATTAGGCGTTGTGTCTTCTCGAGGAAATAAGATTTTAGTTCATGATACGGAAGTTGTACAGATCTTTCAAAAGAACAAGAAGCAAAGCACCCTTTTCTCCGGAACTGACCCTGTACGTCACAATAACCAAAACCCAATGCTAAACAATGGCCTACTTTTAGTTTCTTTAGCACTTTATATTTAATTTGCTATACGATACGATTTCCACACTAAAACTATGCCACTAAAAGAAAGTTTCCTGACCTCAAGATTTCCTTTAAAACTTTTATTGTGTTCTTTGTAGGATTTTACGAAATTTCGTGCGAGTCCTTCAACAAGTGGGACGAGTTCTCCATTGAGGCGATCCCTTAGTAATACTCAAAGAATGCCCGAAAAGCCCCTTAAACAAGGTTTAATGCAATCGGTTGGAAATAGTCGTCGGAAAATCATTCCTATGGTGCAGAGTGGGGGTAACACTAATCTGTCTTCTGCGTATTTGGACTATGTGCCTGAGGAGGATACTGATTGAATTGCATTTTTGTCTCTCGTGAAGATGATGATAAGATCAAAAAGAATGTTGGAGCATTTTTGTTTAAAATTTTTAAATTCTTGTACGTATATGATTTATTATGATGAAATGTAGAGATGCAAATAGCAAATATTTAAATCATCTTATCATTTGTTTTATTTTATCGTCTAACTCAAGTCTCAAAGTCTCAACTGATTGAATATGGAAATGTTGGAATGTTGGAAAATGTAATAAAGATTATCAACTTGCCCCATATTCGTACTTTTTGGATTTGTTCATAAATTATGGTACACCGTTTTTATACGAGAATCTTTTTTCAGACCTCACGTCACATAGTCACATTTAATTACTGTTGCAGTTGCAACGACTAGTTTACCTATCAGGATGTATTTTACTGTCCATTAACCTTGCAAATAATGAAAATTCTGTAGTAATCCTAATCATATAGCAGACTAGCAGCGTACTTATCATTAACCATTCAACTGCAAAAAATACAGTAATTTATGTATGGTTGGTATTTTTTATTATTGTTTACTTAAAACACGAGCAACGGTCAAACTCAAATTGTTTGCCCTCCAATTCATTTCCTGACATCCTACTTGCAGCTTGCAGCTCTCTTTGTCGATTTTTCGAGTATTATTTAATTATTTTCCATTACACATTAAACGTCCGCACAACTTTGGAAATCGGAAATCTCAATTTTGGTAAGTTGTTAATTGCCGTTTTGAATTATAAGGACAAAGGACAACTTGACTTACAACTTAACAAATGCCAATTTTTGCTAATAGTGTCCTGTCAAGTTTACATTTATCAGTAATTCATTAAATACAAAATATGGGCAACTTGTATTCTCATCTTCCTGTGGTTAACGTTAACCAATATGAAGAAGTTGGAGATGCTGATGACGATACTGTGATGGCAAGAACACCTGTCCCAGCTGAACCTAGTGGAAATTCTAAAAGTCTCTTCGCTTTGATTGACCCTAGGTCACCCACTGTTGGGGTTTCTAGAACTCCTGTCGAGGTAAAAATTCATAAATAAATAAATGACATTTGAAAATGAAAATCTTATGCCCTTGACATGTTTAGGATTTTAGTAAATTATTGTTCTGACTTATATAGATTGTAGCAGAAAGACAAAGAAAGAAGAAAATGCAAATGTTACAGGCCCTTGATAACATACAAAACGTCACCAAAGGAATGGATACATTAAATGTGAAAACTGCAGAAGAAAAATGCCCGGTTACACCCATCGATCCTAGATCACCAACTTTTGAATACAAACGAACACCTCTTGCTATGGAAGAAATTAGATTTAAAACTGTAGGCCCAAGTTCTGTTGATTCTGACGTCAATGAATTTAATGATGAGAATCAAACTCCAGAAAGAAAGGTTTATGGTATGAATTTTACTTACAGTTTAAAGTTTTCGAAACTAACACTTTTGATAGATGCTAGGCTGTAATAATTCATTAGACAGATTTTATTTAAATGATTTGTACCTTCTGCAGATACCGAATTACAAGCTCCAGTTTCTGCAAGTGCTCATATGTGTCGGGATCTAAGAAAACGCTTGTTTGTCGAGAAAGTTATTGGTGGTGTTACAGAAATAGATGAAACTGAAAACAAAGAAAACTAGTATATTCTTCTATAATTTATAGGGTAAACTATTATTTTATTTTCATCTTTTATACTGTGTATAATATAGTAATGATGTAAACGAAAAATCGAATTTAAAGCGAAATTATTTAAAATTCAGTGAACAACATAAAATAGTGTAGGAGCGACAACTTACGTAGATTATAATATGGAAAAAACTGAAGTCTAACTACTGTAAATTGAATAATTCCAGATAATAACCAATCGTCAATATTTTAGATATGTAATCCGATTATGTTCAACGATTCAGAAAGCAGATTTGATGTGTTTTTATCGACAATTACTCTACTACCACATACATTTTGTACTCTTCGTCTTAAATATTTAACAAAAGTAATCATTTTTAAGGTCTATGTAATTGAAACTGTCGTTCTTTTAAGGATCAACTTTTACAAAAATAAAACCATAAGCTTATCCGGAATAATTTTCACCTGTAACTTGAAATACTTGTTTGCTTCCAAAGCCTCAATATTATCAGTTTCATTTTATCTCATGCATATTGGACCCTGCATCAATAACTATAATACCTGTATAATATTTACACTTTAGGGACTATTTATTTTGCTGGTAAATAAGATTAATTAGAAATTCGAATAGACGCATTTTAAAATACTTTTTTAAACAATTTTTCTCAAGTTCTAGTTCTGATTTTAAGACAATAATTGCCAATCGTAAATGTTTCCCACTAGTTTTTGTTTCAAAATACAGGTACGATTTGTTTCATAAATTTGCTCTTCTACAGTTGTACAACTTTTCAGTTGTACAGTTGTTGTTTTCGACTAAAAGTATGAAAGGTAACATGTTGGCATTTTAAAATATAGAGAGATCATTTAGGTAATTTAACAAGTAGGATCAGAAAATGAGCCATTACTTATTAATATTTCTTCGGGACGAAGGTGTTGACTATGAGTATATTTTCCATTTGACTGAGCTTGAGGTGTATTAGAGTTGCCTTGTGAGTTACTCAAAGTTACAAATGAACTTCGGTTCGGTGCCATTACCACTTCTTTTGTATTCTTTTCGGGCTTTAGCAATACAATATAAATCTTAGGAAAAAATAAACAACCCATTTCGACCAGGCCACTATAATAGAAAAAAAATCATCGTCACTTTTCATGTCATGGATTCCAATGAACATTTATGAGTCTTATTTTAACTGAAACCCTTCAAGTACATGCTGAAGGTTGGATTTTTCGTAAAAAGAAAGCATTTCAAGGGCGATGATAACAATGAATAATGAATCCTTCACTCACCTCAGAGAAAGTGAGATGGCTAAAGTTACAACCCTGATTCCGTTACTTGTGCTGGTAAGATACAGTGGAACGAATGCTAGCCAAATAATGATAATGGTGTAATTTGTAAACGCAATGTACTTCGTTTCATTGAACCCTCCTGGGCATTTCCTTGTTTGTATGGCATATATCGTACAGAACCCAATTAGTATCAGAGGATAAACAAATCCTATCATATAATCAACATTGTCCAACCCCTAGTGTAATCAAATAAGTTAATTAGAAAATTACAAAGTCTCAGATTTACCTGTCAAGATTTAGTGTTTCATTTCTAGACATGTAATGAAATATATGCATGTAATTTATGCCGAATTATAAATACAACACTGGCTCCGACTTACTTTACAAATCTTAAGTTTTGTAGAACGATCAGGGTAGGTGAAAGCAGAATCTGGGGGATTCCATACCATCCATACTATATTGATAAAGACCTCTACAGAGGTTAGAATTCCAACTATAATCATCTGAGAAGTTGGACTTATGTATTTAGTCTTCGGAACACTTGGTCCTGATTTCTGATGAAAAATTCGTGCAATTCTATTTGTTTTGGTAACTATTGCTGCGTAGCAAAGGGTGGGGCAAAATCCTAAGAAGAATCTCACAACTCCACAGGTAAATCGATTGGGCTCTGCTACAATGAAGAAGGTTACGCAAAAAGAAAGTAAAATCCCTAACAGTAGAACATAGCTCAATTCCCTCCCTGCTGCTTTGATTATTGGAGTATCATTATAACTCCAGAACACCATCCCGACAAACACTGTTATTAAAATTCCTGAAAGCAATCAAAAGATTTTAATTAACTTCTCATACATAGAATTCTAACCATATTGTAAACAACTGTTTTGGACATTTTACAGTACAGTTTCAAAAGAAGAAACATTTGCTTATCGTTGGATAGAATAGACAATAAGTTATTCCAACATTTCGCATTTCGCTGGTTTCTTAGAGAAAAATGAAAGTGAAAAAATCATGTCTGCTACCAGAGAGACTTGAGGGCTTTTGTATTCTATTTTCGTGGCTTGTCTGTCTACATGTACTCGACTCTTAAGAAGCCATAAAAAGGCAGAAGAGAAAGCAATACGTAAGAACTCAATTTGACACTTACCAAATCCTGAAAATCCCATTGCTGCTATGGCTAAAGGATTTCGGTAGTCAATATATTTCTCTGGGATGGGAAGACAAACCGAGTGAAATCTGTCAGGGGATGTTCCTTGGGGACAATCATCACAGTGAAAGTCATCATGTTTGATTTGGAATCTGCCACAATCTCTACACTGCCAACAACAAGTGTCGTCTCTCTGCAATAGTGATTAGAAGAACACATATTCTAGGCTAGACGTCATAAGGATACGATACACAACAGGACTAATAAAATTATATGGAAGTTATTATCAGGTATTTAACAGGTATCTATATGGGACGACATACCTCACGAACTTTCACTTGATGTGGCGAACAAGGACTAGCACATGTAGATGCTGGATATTCGTTTCGGCCTTTGCTAACTCTGTAGCGGATAGTGTTTTCTATCTCAAGCTCCATTTTCCCCTCTGGACCCACTACAAAAGAGAAAGTACATATTGACATTTTACTTGTTGGACCCAACTTCAACTGACTACAAAAGTTTTAGTGGAATTTTTTAATGTAATATGAGATTTCCTTATTTTGGCTTACAACGAAATTTTTCCACTCCGCGCAGTACGCTACCTTTAAGCTTAATTTAACATGTGGTATTTGCAAAGCAATTTTATTTACAATTTTCTAGTAATTTAATGGTGACAGGTACAATCCGCCCCTAATTCGCATCCGACTCTCAAATTGTTGCCAGCTATGACCTAAATTTATTTTATTCATGGCTATTCCATATAGCTACTGCCAATTTTGAAAAGCTGAAGCGAATTTTTAGGGTAAATTTAGTCAGACTAATTGCATCTGACTGACTAATCTTTTAAGTTTCATTCTGACACAGACCTTTTACAGATAATGTGTTTGATTATACCACCGGGCACTGACAATCTGCTAACAAAGAAAGTGCAGATTAATCTCTGCATTGCAGTGTCCTTGCAACTTCCGACAGATTTTTCTGTACATTACATCTTAGAAACATTATATTGAAACTTAACCTAAAACGTTTTAATCTACTCTACTTATAAATGCACACAATAAGGGTAATTATAATTGAATACCAAGTGTGAGAATGAAGTATGAAAAAGGTCTTATCATCTTTCATAAATCATCATCACATAATAACATTATGTCATAAATTTAACATCATCTTCCACTCCTCACCCCTGTAGAATACTGTCTAACTCAAAGTTAATCAAGCTGAATTTGAAGAGAGTAAATGATTAATTTGACATAATTAGGTGTCAGAACAATTCATATGAAAATTGCAAATCAAGCTCTCAACAGTAGTAAGCAAGATGTTAATTGCAATGAATAATCCAATTCATCACCAGAGCTTCTGTAACAGACTAAATGATTTAAATAAAGCATTAACAACTTCCACAAATGTTAAACATTTTGTTCACATCATCATCATATCATATTCTGAAATACCAAATTACCATTTCATCTCTCAACGCAACGTAATATCTGACATTAGATCAGGAAATGCGGATGGAATAATACTTATTAAATGTTCTCGTAGACCCTGAAGAATTTAAATGAGAAACAGGAAACGTATATCCAAAATGGTATTACACATCTTTGTGTTATGAACTTTCTAGAACCCTTAAAAAGCTGAATGGAGTTATACCGCTTGGATTGTTTCTACCTGGTATATGATAATCAGTATTACTATTTCTGCACTGCTTAATTTTATATATGCTTAGAAGTAGCATTAATAGTTTAATGCTTCTACAAAGAAAGTTCGTTTATTAAATTCTTAGGAATGTCTTAAGTTGAGACGAAGAAATGCTTTTATAGCAAAAGAGAAAGTAAGCTGAAAAACATGTTTTTTAGACAAATACTGACACACGTTAAGACTTGGGATCATTCATGGAAGGAAAATACGAAGTTATGTGGCTTACTACTCTCCGTAAGACATTGTGTGCTTGAGTACAATATTTAAGGTTCTTTGATAAAATATGGAAATCACGTTTACTTCATTCCTTTAATACATAATATAAACTTTCCTTAGTAAGCCAGTGGTACCAGTTACAAGACGTTACAATATCCTTCCTGCCTGTCTATATCTCTGTTGAGTTTGAAACGTCAAGAAGCATTACTGGAAGAAAAGAAAAACAAGCTCGACGTAGTACACAATATGTTTTTGAATTCGGGTAAAGATATGGTTTAGATTTGGGTTTAGTCTACAGAAATGAGATTTTCGTAGGAAAATAATGTAATTTAGAGAAAGAGTTGGAATAAAGATGTTCTTCCTTCCACAAACCCCAAATGTTTCCTTTAAATGAAGGTGGAGATTTTCTTTCCGTACATCTTTAATGCTTACGACGATTTGTTTTTTTAGACTAGCATCAAGCATGCATCATTACTCAGCAGACAATAAATATATAAACTAACCTTCGTCGAATTTGGGAGAGTTGTCTGGAAACTTCTAATAAATAGGTTACTTTACTACTTGGGATGGGACACGAAGTATAATACGTGTAATTCCAGTTCATTTCTTTGGTACATGAGATAATATATTATTTATACAAAATACTTTCTTTTCACAAAATAGCCAGTTACTATTCATAAACTTTCACAAAAGCTCCGCCCACATGCTTAGTTATGGTTTTTGATACATTTTTTCTCATTCTGGCACAAAATAACGAAACCAATAATTCTTCACGCCAATTTTTTTGTTGGAAATTCTTTCTATACAATTTACATAAAAGGCCATATATTAAGGAGCGAAAAGAGTTCTTATTGGAATGTGAAGCTAAACTAGGTAATTAAATGTTTTTATGGATTCATCGATTTTTACTGAAAGTTGGCATCAGCTTGGAAAAATCTTTAGAATTTTATTGTATTAAAAGCTTGATTAAGATATGTGACATTTGGTCATACTTTTATTTTCAATGGATTCAATACGATTCGTAGAAAATAAACTTTTCTTATAAGACCTCTCTTTCAGATGAGTAGATTCATTCGACCTTTGTTACGCTGAGAAATAAGCAGAAAATTGATTAGCAGTACAATAACCCATAGCCTGGAAGTATATATATTGTATTCAAGATTGAACCTAATCGCTCATTAGGATAAACTTATATTTTAGCCACAAAGAATGTAAAGAGATTCTTGAACAAATCGCTAATTTACATCAAGCAACTGCCTTTAATTACTTCTTTTATAATGCACAAGATGAATAATATTCTGGCTTGGTTGAGGTCGAAGCTGAAAACATCTGCTCCAAAAATGAGTTTTATAGGGTATCTCATTCAAGTATTTGTAGACTGAGTCCGTACACTGCATCAAGTCTCTTATTCATACGATTTCTGGCTGGATTTCAAATTGTTGAACACCGAACAAATATGGCGCAATAGTAATCGACCCGACCTTGCCCTCGCATATGGGTCGACATCACTTCAGCGTTTATTAGATTATGAAATAAACCTGCCCTATATTACTACTTTATTACTGTCGACGTACGCCTCTTGTACTGTAAGACTAGGGCTAGACAATGAGACAAAAGAGGCTTTCGGAACATTATGAAAGGTTAATAATGAATCAAGTAAGATAGCAGACTTTGTCATTCATATTACAAAACAGATAGTTTACGAGAGAAAGTTTAGTAATGCAAAACTATTTTAGACTTACTAGAATAATCACCAACTTTTTGCCACTGGTAGGTTCTGTTTGTAGGATGTCGTTGAAAGTTCACAATCGTATAGCGAGTGGGCCCATCTCCAACATTTACAAATCTGAATGGGTTGTCATCTTCGTCTATAGAAATGAGATTTGATACATTAAATCGAAGTTCACTCTGATGCTATGATGTTGTAATATTCTTTTTAACATGTACTCTTCTCTCTAGGCTTTCTTTACTGTAACTGTAATAGCTTTTCTGCTTCATATAATATTGCACCATGTGTGTGGAATCATAAGATAGAGAATATCTGTGATGTAACGTGATATAAATTGAAACATTTCCTGACCTCAATATTATATTAAGAGAAAAAAGAAAGATCGAGCAAACATGACGTATATGCAGTAAAGCCTTTTATACTTGAAATGTCTTTTAGGATTTAAGATAAAATCTACAACACTTAAGCTCCGGAAGTTCCAAACTTCAGAACGAGGTCATTTCAGTTTAAGATGGACATGTACATTTCATTCTATTACGTACAATGCTACTTTGTCATCCGTAGTATTTTGACAAAAAAAGTTGAATACATCATAATAGCGAAACTTTGCGTTAGTTTTGAAACTAACCTTTAAAGGTGACATTTTTCAAATATTCAATCAATTGGGGTCCATCGATATGTGACATAGCAGCACAAACTCCAGGAATTCCTTTGCAAAGCTCGTGATGCATGTTATGTAATGCATATGCAAAAGCGTATGCAGAATCTCGTACAAAATGAATGAAAGATTGTTGTAGATAGCCATTTTTGGGAGAAATTCGGTCTTCAGGTTTACATAGAGTTTTATTCTCGTTTGATTTTGTAATAGCTGTTGAGTTTAGTCTGCATCTGAATTTAGAATATTAAAATCATAAGGTTTACATTTTCACCTAAGCGATTATATATCAAAGTCAACAAGTCAATAAGCGTTTTATAGTTGTACTGTGTGTATACACACACACACAACTTTCACTCACGTAAAATATCTCTCCCAGAACTCATCAAACCAAGGATTGATAGCGGAATGTGATGGAGTCAAATTGGTGAAGTAGTCGTCAAACCCTTTTATGTGACTCACCAGCGGTTGTATTGCTATCGCTCCCTCGAGGATGTCCTCTTTTCCCTAAATGAATTGGAAGCAATTTTTTCTACTTTTGTTTTATCTTATGATTAATTTCAAAAGTCATACATCCTATCATAATTCTACAACCTCGTTTGTACATGAACTAAATCTTCTCTGGCTTAAAACCTTCTGAAACATGGGAAAAGGCGAAGCTATTAATAAAAGTTAGAAAACTTATATCGACTATTATGTTCTTAGCAAACTAACAATAAGAAGCCAGAGCAATAAATATTTTGTGTAGGTCAAAAAGTTTGACTTCTTAAATAGTACTGCTTTAAAGTAATGTTGTTCTACGTTGGTAATAACAATTATTCAATTATGCGTGTTGCAAATTTCATAAAAATGCATATATATGCTAGAGTTGCATCACAGTGAATACGCGATAAAATGTGTCAATTCGAATTAGTAATTCGAATTCGAATTATCATTTGTAAAGCTTAGCCACCTGGATTAAATCCCTTTATCACATTTCAAAGACTGTTACAATATGAAAAAACTTCCATTTAGTTGTAAAACCATGTCACTTGTGCGGTGCCACATCTCCCTAAATACAGAAACTTTCAAGGTTATACTTTACAGAAATAATCCCTGCTTCTTTTTCAGCAAAGCTAATAGCTAATACGTAGGCCACTTTCTCTTTATGTTTTATTTATAGGTATATTCCCAACGGATTGTCTTTTACTTTTATAGAACAATTAATGAAAAGAAAGAGAAGGTATCATGGGAAATGGCAGGGGAATTGTAACTATTGGAATAAAATAGAACGTTCATGGATTTTACCATTACCACGGACTCGCGACTACTCCAGCCGTCAGTTCCAAGCCAAACATAGTCACTCCCGACACCCAGTCTTCTGGCAGCATTCATTATATGTATCATGTTTTCTTTCTCCAGAATAAGAATGATAACTAGAATCAAAACAAGAAATGATGGAAAATGACAACCTGCTTCAGATAATATTGGATTGTATTTGCTAAGTAAAGTAATAAAAAAAAACATGTTTAGACTATGGTTTGGATAACACCAAAACGAATGACTCGAATGATGTTATGAGCTGTATAATTAAAAATTCATGACAGATGAATTCCATAAAATCGTCAACTCTGTCTTATATAAATATCGTTTGCATTTAAACAGACTACTCTGGTTCCAAGGCATGAATATGATTGACGACAACTTTTGAGAATACAAACCACTGACATTGAAACGGATCGTTGCAAATTTATAATTGGCCGAAAATGTTAGACTGTAAGTTGTAGTAATTATGGTTGTAATACATAATATAAACTCAAACTCACCTCTTATGTTCTGCTTGTTAACTATAGTCCGTATTATTTGATCGTAATCAGAATCTTGAAACTGATCTCGGATGATTCGCTGGGGAGTCGTAAAACAAATTGAGTCGTTAGCAGCAAAGTCTCGAAGTGCTTCGTAACAGTGAACTCCATACTCTGAATCTGAGTAAATAACCGCGACGTAAGTCCAGTTGAAGTACCTACAGATAAGATGAATGTGATATGTCGTAATGTTATCAAAACTTGATATCAACAAAGAAGTTTTATTTACAACCTTCCTTGGTATAAGATAACTCAGATACCGAAAGTAACATAAGACGAAAAGTAAGATATCAAATTAAATTAATGATATTATTGTGAGTACTTTTTCTTATGGTTGTTTTCTTTTGCGTTTATTTTTTTTATAGAAGTTTGACACAACGTCAGATAAAATTAGGACTGTCGACAAATTACCAGCCGCTGGATTGTTTTTGGAAAGGATTTTTCAAAGCATTTATTAATGTCAAAAACGAAAATGAGTAGGTTTTTAACCCCCCTAAATGTTGATTAACTTCTTGTTTAATCAATCTGTATAGATGGTTATCCTGGACTTCTGAAATATCTGATCCGTTAGAAATATAAACAATTTTATTACACTTCTCATGCCTAAATTGGGTATAGCAGAGGACTGTGTTTGCCTTTAATTTCCTCGAAATTGGAGGTTCAGGTATGTTTTATAATTTCATCTATAAAGTCTACTCTATACTTTCTCTTTATTCTCTATAAGTTTGAGTTCAATATGTCGATCTTCAAATGGATCAAATAATCTCCAGACAGGATAGCAACCTTTACTAATTGACACAAGTAATCAAGCTTATTTTAAAAGTAGGCCACTTATGGAGGTGGAGTAATTATCATGCTATAACCCCATTGTATATCTTTTATTGAAAAGTACTCATAGCATTTGGGATTATATAATATGATATAAGATGACAAAACTATCACATATTCTCCAAAACAATAGTCCAAAAAGCTTATTTTCAATTTGTCAAATTATTTTATGAATGTAAACTTACCTCAAAATATCAATAATTGCAGCAGCTTCATTTTCATCCGAAGGAACCGTTCGAAAGAAATATGGAAACCGTTCTCGGTTGCCGAGTTGCGGCGAAGTTGACATGTAACTAATTTGTGGAATTTTAAACAGTCTCAGTAGAGTTGCAACCTAAAAATGTACAAAAGGTATCAAAATATATAACCTACGAAAGGCTATGGACAATGAACTATCTATGGAGTAAATATATTCAACATTTGGTTTACAACAATCATTTATCTCAGAAAATTGTGTACACCTTTTACATCAAATTGCCCTTTGCGTACCATATTTAACGATGCATGTTTAATAGTAGAGTGTGATATGTATGGTAGTAAAATATTTTTGCGTAAGTAATTTAACTAAATAAATATAGTAAATTGCCTAAATCCCTTATTGTTACTATTAATTGGTTAATCCCTTTGCAGCTATAAAAATAAAATTACGAATTTTTATTCATATTTTAGTTATCTTGTTGCAGAAGATTCTGTCGCTTACAAATAGAGAAATCTATAAAACATTATAATTTTTAATATACAAATAGCTTCTAATAGACTATGCTTCATTTCCTTAATATTAAAAAAATAATTTTTATTATTGATGCGTTAAATGCTACTGTTAATATTCGCAAATTATGATTATGATCTTAATTATGCATTACATCAATACATAAATTTACAAATAAATGTTTTTTTGTAAATTCTGACAATTGTAATAAAATAGGTGAAGTGAAAGCAATATTCTACTATTTACCGTATTCTCACTTTTCCCCAAATAGGAAACCTTTTCATTACTTTTCCATTATTACAAACAACCATTATTACAAACAGAAAATTATTGAGTAAATTGTACATAAATGATAATCATCATAATCTTAACTTAAATCCATGCATATCATTAATACATATTGCCTTATTTTCAGAAATTTTGCCAAAAATACCAAATCTAAAAAATGGTGAAAGCAATTTACACAATTGCTGTTTCGCATTTTCTAATTTTCACTCAAATAGCTTATGTTGCCCCCATTTCATTATTCTGCTAACAGCTGATTTAGTTTACATGCTCATTTTTTCAACATTTGCAAATTATTAAATTGTTGAAGATTTTAATTTAATTCAAATCTATCGTATCTGTAAGAAATCAATATTTTTATTGTTTTGTTTTCAGAAATTCAATCATTGGAATAAAAAAATAGAATGCACAATTTCACATTTTCTCTCGTTTCCCAAAAAAAGCGGAGATGGACATGCAAGAATGCTTACATTAACAGTTGCAAATTATTAAATAAAATTGTGCGTCAATCAATGATGATCATAATCATAAATTAAAATCTTTTCAATAAATAATTAATTAATATTGTCGTTTTCAGATATTCAGTAATAGTAGAAAGCGATACACAATTAACTGTTGTGTTTATTCTCTATTTTCCCAAAACATCTTACTCTGCATTCTGCTGAACTGCTTTGGGTAAATAAAAAAAATTGTAATCCATGCGTATCACTAATACATAAATATGTTATTTTATTGTCCAGTTTTCGGAAATTCTGTCTATATATATTGTAATAAAATAGAAGAAAGTAATATACAATTTTTCAATTCTCATTTTTTCATCAAATATCTGACTTTGCCCCCATTTCGTTTATGCTTATCAACATTTGGAAATTAAATAAACCATTCACAACGCTCTAAGAAAGTATCGTCAGTTATCTATTGAACTATTGGAAACCATTGGGGCTATTTGAAACGATTTGGAGCTATTGGAAACTATTGAGTTTATTTAGAACCATTCTGGTCTATTTGAAACCGTTTGGCGCTATTTGAAACCATTTTGGGCTATTTGACACTATTCGGGGTTATTTGAAACCATTTGGGCATATTTGAAACTATTGGGACTATTTAGAACTATTCTGGGCCATTTGAAATCATTTGGGGCAATTTGAAACTATTCGGGGCTATGTGAAACTATTTGGGCATATTTGAAACTATTGGAACCATTTAGAACTATTCTGG
>JAQFYJ010000355.1:0-14308 GCA_034694685.1 Isotoma anglicana | reverse complement strand
AAGTTGTTGGAGGCAGACAAGGAGGTCAGGATGCACTTCGTCCACATTGTCGAATATCACCAACCAAGAGGCCGACTTCTGGCGTATTATTCCAATTAAATCTGTGAAAACTTCCGAGGTTTTTCGGATGGCTTGCTCTTCATTGTTTATTCGAATTCCAACTGTTTTTCCTAAGTCAATTAAAGATTGATTTAGACTTTGTTCAGTTTCTGCATCGAACCAAGTGCAGCTTGTGTTTCCTTTCTTGTAGACATCGTGAGTGAATTTCTTGGTCAATTCTGTTTTTCCAATTCCACCTAGTCCACATATAAGAATAATCTGGTCACTTGGAATATCGAACCACGTTTGAAGTTGAGTTAACTGTTTGAGTCGACTGACAAAGTGTTTGTTCACTCGTCCCACGTTGAAACAGAGAGGCCACAAAGACTGCGTCTTCTCTGTAGTGGTTGTAGCGCCGAATTCACTTTCTAACGATTCTGTTCCAAAAAGATTTATTCAAAAATGAAAATTGATAAAAAATCATTGAATTGAAATTGAAATTACAAAGTTTTGAAGAACAGAATTCAACGGATGTAAAAATACGCGATTACACAATTTGCCATTTGAGAGTAGATAAGAGGTGTTTATGTTATAAAATATGTAAATAAATGAAAAAACTAATATTTAAAATGTATGCAAGTAAACAAAAAAGAGCCGAGAAAAATAAATTGTATAAATATTAAAATCGTATGAATTATGTCCACTATATAAAGTGTGCACTATGAAGTTTCGTGCCACCAGCATTAAAATATTTATTGGCAGATAGATTTGCACACTCCTTTCTCTAACTCGAATGGCTCAAAGTATTTAAGATCAGTCTCAACTTTGGACTATTAAAGACATGATGAAGGAAGTATTCCAAAACTCTTCTGAACGAGCAAATTATTAAGTTTTAAACTCTAATCTTTCCACTAATAAGAAAAAGACATTACCTGCATCCAGCACTTTATCCACATTGTTGAGAGTCTGCCTGAGTGTGTCTTTGGTGGCCGCATCCCCCTTCTCAGATAGCCAACTTGTCAGAATTTTCATGAATAGTTCGTAGGGTTGCAAATTACCACAATTGTACAGATTTTCCCATTGAGGGACACACGGGTTGGTCACGCCCAACTCCTTGCAAAACACCACCCACCGTTTCAACAGCGTTGGCTCTTGTATCAGCTCTTTTACTATTACCTTAAGCTGGCCGTGATCCAGTTGCGAAGACTCACTTTGACTTGACATTTTTTACAATAAAGGGTAAAAGGTCACGTGGATTTAGTGAAGGCGGAAGACTGGGCTGATATGCGTTTCAAACTTCCTCTGGAATGGTTTCACTATGAACATATGGGATGTTTGTAGAGCTTTGAGAGAGTCTGTGAGTAAGAGGAAAATACACTGAACCCGAGTATTGTGTTTAGAATTATTAGTTGTAGCATTGAAATCATGTTTGCCTTATCAAACGGCGATAAAAGGATCAGAAGTATGGATAGGAATAACGAATCCAGTACACTACTGCATTATTAGATAAGCCACCATCCTTTCCTGATTAGACTGTTGTAAAAAAATTTTATTTTTTGGTGTTGCCAACATTACTCTCTGGAATCTGGTGGGTTGCCAACTCTCAATTTCGCTCTTTTGCCAAATTAACTTGTAGCCAGTAAAATTCAAAGATTTCACAACATATACTTATATAACTAGATAAGACAAGGCCCCCTGAAACTACAGAAACCGATTTAAAAAAGTGACCCCCATGTTAAGAAAATGAAGGTGCACTTCTCGCCTATGGAAACTAAAGAAGCCATTTCCGGTGCAATTAAGAAATGGGAATATTTTATTGCAAAGCCGAAGCCACTGAAGGGACTGAGAGTTCACGAAGGAATTTGTCCATTGTAAATGTGCTTTCTAAAATTTCGTGCTGATGTTCTAATGATTATCATGATTTTAATTAAAATGTTTAGTCATTAATTTAATGGATGTAAAATCTAATGAAGATTGAACTAAGCCAAAGAGGTTACAATCATTTAAGTTAGTTCAAATTGCTAAACAGGTAGTTAGGAATAGTTTTTGAAAAAATCATATTTTCTTGAAAAGATAAATTAAAGTCCATTACTCTGCTTAAACCCTAAAGGTTTCTATATCATGGACTTTATAACTTATCTTATCAAAATTATCACCTCAGAAAATTTTCTAAATTTCCTATTTCTATTATTTTCAAAGTTTTGATTTTTCTAAAACTCGGCGTTTTATAAAGTTCTAATTAAAAGATAGAAAAAGTTGATAATTACAAACTTTTCTTACCAACATTCAATTAATTAACATTAATAATTAGATTAATTAACATTTAATTCTTTTCAAAATCAAATATAATGCCAAATCAATAATTTAAAAAATCTTAATACATTTTAAAATTTACTTTTTTATTGAAACTTTTTCATTTTTGGCCAACCCTTACAGATTTTATTTTTGTAGTCGACCAATGTAGTTCACTCCCAAGATCAATTCTTAATTTTTTTCATGAATATATTGAATTTTGAAAGTCAAGTCAATCTGGAAAGACTGTAGAGATCGTTACATGAACGGATAGATATGACGGGTAAGTAGACACGGGTAAAGCTTAATCCTAGGGTATCTAAGTCTATGCCGAAGACACACAAGAACCGTCATCACCATTGAAATTTTGATAAATTTTAGATATAAAATCATGTATTACTAATTACATGTAAACATAATTTTTATAAATCGTGCGCCCCGGGCCGCACATTAGCGCGACCAGGGCGCTCGTTAGTAGGGCGGTGCATTTAAATACCAAAGGTCCCTGAAAAACACTAAATCCATCGAAAAAAACCGGAAGTCAATACGTCAATTTGTTCTTGAGATAAATTGGAGACAGACGTACAGACGGACAGACAGACCATTTTGATAAAGTATAGCTTTCGCTACTTAATAAATAGCAACAGCTTTTATAATACAGGAGTTATTGGCTTGAAACAATGAAAAACTAAATTTGCGATTGAGATTGCCATAGAAAAAAAGACAATGATAGGAAATTACTTGAAGCTTCTATAAGGAAAAGATGTTCAGGGTATATTTTACTTTCCTTCAGTTGTCCCGTCATAAGTGTCAATATTGGATGCGACGCTTTAAACAAACGCAAAGATTCCAATGATCTATTTGAATTGAACTGAATTATTTCTCAAAGCGCAATTTGTTGACCTAAACAAAAGCTTAATTTACCCGAATCGGATATTATCTATTTGCTTGCAATGTTGACCAGGTTGAGAATTCCAGTACGAATTGTCATGCAGTTCGCACCAAAAGCCATTTTTCACTTTCCTTTCCCCCTGACTGACGTACTTAATATAATTGACTGATGATGTTTTCAGAATACCAAAAATCTGGAGATAAGTTGAGACTGACTTTCAGAAAGATTGCAGCTACTCTGATATTATCAATTCATCGAGATGATGATCTTCTGAATCAAAAACCCACAAGTGTGGAAAGAGACCAAACGTTTTTTGGATTGTTGAGTTTTTAGTCTTTCTTTTCCGTTTCATTCTCGTAAAAAACGATAAACCGTCCAGCTGAAATTCCATGGTTGCCAGATCCAAAAATTATTTTTGGGAGATCGTGGTGAAAGATAAGCTAAATTCAAGCGCAACTTCATAAATTCAGCTTCGAGAAATGTAAAGCATATTTAAAATGTTTTTTGTAGGCTATAAAAATCTAGAAAAAGTAGTCGTGTAATTGCAATGAACTTTTTACAATTTATCTCCTCTCTACTGCCTGATATAAAAAAGCTTAAAAACTTGAAACTAAAAACATGTTTGTAAAAATTTATTACTATAAAAATTGAAAATGTGGCCGCGTTGGTGCCCCTTCATTTATTTATCATTCAAAACTAAATAATGCAATAAACGGAACGGACAAAGGTGAATTTTCGTTTAAAGTTATGCCAATATATTTATAGAGCAATGCAGAGAGCACAAAAACCCACATCCAAAACACTCGTCATTTTTATTTTAAATGGTTCTTATCACCATCAGGGTCGTTTGCCCCGAGTTCTCTGGGTTCGGTTGAATTGGGTTTTCTACAGTTTTTACTGGAATTTATAATGAAATGAAAATTAAACTAATATTGTGGCAACAAATGGTCAAGTAACAAACCAATGACAGCTTGTCGTGACCAAATAATTTAACCTGTCGTAATGTCAAGATCATTAATTTTAAATATGACATTTAATTCAATTTAATTTCCAGACTTTAAATTCTCAAATTTTTACAAAAAATGAACACAATTTTTTTAAATTTTTATTTTAAAAAATTATTTAAATGATTTTTATGTTTCAGTTTGTGATATTTTAATGAATCAGTTAATAGACATGGAGGAATTAATCATATTTATCACCCAGGCGTCCCCTACGTATGAAACTGAATGAGCTGAGTGTTTAAAGTGTACACGAATGTCACACATCAAAGCACTTTGATATTTTTGATTGCCAACTGAATTTAACTTTAATTTTCGAAAGTCGTTAAGCGGATGCACCTGTATTACAATACATATGTTAGGATAGAAATTTTAAATATTTGATTACAAAAATAGTGTAAATATACCCGAAAACCCAAAAAGCACTTTGTGCTGGACTTTATTGTATTTAAATCTCGGGATTGTCGCACTCTGTTACTACGTTCCAAATGATTATGGTAAATTGTAAATGTGGAGTCTTTTGCAATCCATTTGGTATTCAAAGTCATTCAACGTATTGAAGATAACTGTTTTATCTTCCTGCGATATGCGATAAGCCACGGATTGTCAACTGCTGCAACAACAGGAATATTTTACCTCTTTATTTAAAGTTTATTTACTTTGAATCTGGTTAAGAATGCTCTGTCCGTCTGTCTGTCACGCCATTTATCTCATGAAAACAGTGGATTATTAACACAATTGTTTGCGAAAAACTCGTTAGGTTAGTCCCAACGTTTGATGTTTAAAATCAGCGCACAGCAACAAAACACACTTGTCGCGCTTGGAAGTGCAAATTTCTTAAAAACCATGGGATAAATGATATCATATCTGCTAAGCATCCAAAATGGAATTGTGATTACTGTTTTGGTCATACAAGGTGAACAGGGTCAGAAATTAAGGTCAACTGTAAACAAAATCAAATCTCAAATTTTATATATTTGAATAAGTTTGGAGGAGTGTACGACAAATTAGCCTACGACAAATATTCCTACGACATTTATGGATCCCAAAACGAAAAATATTCCTAAGATATTTGTGAATACAACATCTACAAAATTGTCACTTATTACAAGTGTAAAGACAAAATTTATGTTTAAAAAAATCAAGTTATTATTTCCAAGGCTTTCAGAGCCTGGAAGACCTTTAAGAAGGGTTTGCATCGTAATAAGTCATGTGTAATTAAGATACGAGCACATGGTTTGAAAATTTCGGTCCTGTATGGCATAGTTGCATTCACAAATGTTTTAGGAAAATTTGTCGTTTTGGGAGGCATTTAAGTCGTAGGCATATTTGTCGGGAGGCATAAATGTCGTAGGCATATTTGTCGGGAGGCATAAATGTCGTAGGTATATTTGTCGGGAGGCATAAATGTCGTAGGCATATTTGTCGGGAGGCATAAATGTCGTAGGCATCTTTGTCGGAAGGCAAAAATGTCGCAGGCATATTTGTCGGGAGGCATAAATGTCGTAGGCATATTTGTCGGGAGGAAAATTTGTCGGGAGGCACAAATGTCGAAGGCATATTTGTCGGAAGGCATAAATGTCGCAGGCATATTTGTCGGGAGGCATAAATGTCGAGAGGCATAAATGTCGCAGGTATATTTATCGGAGGCATAAATGTCGAGAGGCATAAATGTCGCAGGTATATTTATCGGAGGCATAAATGTCGTAGGCATATTTGTCGGGAGGCATAAATGTCGTAGGCATATTTGTCGGGAGGCATAAACTTCGTAGGCTAATTTGTCGGGAGGCATAAATGTCGCAGGCATATTTATCGGGAGGTATAAATGTCGGAGGCATATTTGTCGGGAGGCATAAATGTCGCAGGCATATTTATCTGGAGGCATAAATGTCGTAGGCATATTTGTCGGGAGGCATAAATGTTGCAGGCATATTTATCGGGAGGCATAAATGTCGTAGGCATATTTGTCGGGAGGCATAAATATCGTAGGCATGTTTATCGGGAGGCATAAATGTCGTAGGCATATTTGTCGGGAGGCATAAATGTCGTAGGCATATTTGTCGGGAGGCATAAACTTCGTAGGCTAATTTGTCGGATTACCAGTTTGAAGTAGTGGAACAAAATTCAATCGGACATAATGCCCTACAATGACCTTTGGGGTCAGAAAACAAGATCAACGATGAAATTTCAAATTCAATATATTTTGATATGTGTTAAAAAGTTCTCTCAAAATATTTTTTACATTGTTGATATAGATATGGTCGATGGCCTATTTTATCTTCCATGAAATTTGATTTTCCTTATTTTAATTGAAATGGAGTCGAGATTTACTAATTTTTGGAAATACAGAGAGAGCTAAGTACAGTTGGAATCTTGAATTATTAGCTTCAGCTATTTATTAATTTAACTGACTTATCTTGTTGTGAACATTTAGAGTTAGTTATGTTTACACTTAATGAAAACTTTACTATAATGACGCTCCTTTGCACTAACTCCCACATCCAAATAAACAAAAAAGTGCATAAAGACACTTAATTCGTGAACAAATGGTTTCGAAAATAAACATCACAACATCTTAAAGTAACGGAGGTCGTTTATTTTACCCTGTGAGTTATTTTTGATATTCTTACTTCCCGATTCCGTCGTGTCTCTCTTGTTTTTTTTGGATTTTAATTTGTTTTTTTTTGGATAAACAAAATTCAATATAATACTGACAAAAAGACGAATTAGCTAATACTTTTAAGTATTTACACTGGAACGGATATAATGACCCCGTGAACATAATAAAAATAGAAATGTCCTGGAATTGCGAAATGATAAATTTAAAAAACCGACCCAGTATGGAAAACAGAATCATCCCTCGGGTTTTAGAAATTTCCCTAAGAACCCCGGAGGTTTACATGACAACCGTGGGCGTTCCTTTTTATTTTTGCGGGGTGATTAAATGCATTTCATTCGTGGTGCGTAGATTACCTGGAGAGAATGATGGTAAAAGAGTTAAAGAAACTCCGACTGAACTCTTTGAAATTGTCGTATTTCAAACTGGACGTGCTGAGTCTTCTCCTCACGTACTTTCTGTATTTTTCTACATGGGTAAATGCAGTGTGCAACTTCCGTGTCGCATGAAATGTGATTAATAATAATTAATTAATAATAATCGTAAAAATGTCTTTTACGATTATTATTAATTAATCACAAGGAAGGAACTTACTCTGAGTTTATTCTTTTGAGAATTGCACTGCGTCAATGACATAACGTACCTTGAGTTTAACACAAATCTGTGTCACACCTTGCATAAGCGTGGAACAAAAAAAGTATGCTGAAGGTGGATGTCTTCGGTGGAAGTAGGGTTATACATATGCCCATTCCCTGGGCATTTTGGGCATTAATGCATGCCCTATCTTCCCTATTTGCCGGGCATTTAAAATGTTGGGCATTTTGGGCATTTATTATACACTAGATAAAATACGAAATCTTGCTGAAAATTGTCGCAAAATTTCGTTCCAATCAATTCGTAGTACCTTTTTTTTCATAGACCATTCTTTCGCCATTCCATTTTTTCGGGATACCAAAAACACACACATTCTAAAAACTAAATATATTCATTCCAATTGGTTCTTACTTATCACCAGGGTTGTTGCCCCGGGTTTTCTGGGCTATGCTTTATTGGATTTTCCACACAGTTAATATTGAAATCCAACATGAAATGAAAATGAAGCTAATATTATGATGAAAAATTATCAAGTTCATTATTTTCAAGACAATTTAATTAGTAAATTATTACAAGATTGACAGTATGGGGGATGGGGGTAGCAGTTCCAGTTGCATTGGATACTTCACCCTCAACGGCCATGTAGCGGCCCAATCATTTTAGACTGAATTAATTTTCAAAAAGAGAAATTCTATATTTATTTTTAAATAGTTTTAAATAGAGAGAAAAGAGCCGTGTATAAAGTAACGTGAGCGATAGATAAGTGAGTGAGGGAACAATCTAAAGGTCTGTTCATAAATCATTGATTGGTAAACTGTTGGACAAATTGTAAAGGAAAATGCAGCTGTGATCAAAGTGAATCTACTTTTTAATTCCAATTACCTAACAAGTATAAGTAGAGTATGGCTTGAGAGAGAAAGAGTTTATTTATTGTTACGCCCCTGAACGCCTCTCTAAGGACAGATCATAAATCTCAACATTTCTTTTGCAATTCCGAAAAAGTCCATTTATTCTTACATTCCTTTTAATTGTGGACGACTCCGCCGAATCACTTTGAGCTTTCACTATGGAATCACATTTTTTGAATCTTTTTACATTGGACGAAGGGCTATGCATAAATGAAGTGGAGTTAATTATTTCGCAGGTTTAGATACAACGTTCCATTTTTAGTTGAGATAATTACAAAATGATAAAATATATAGCTTACCATGAAGAAGATGATAAGGGGCGGCAGGGCCCCGCGTACCAACCAATTGTGTCATAATACTAAATAAATACTTATATAGATAGATGTGTAAATGTAGAGAGATAATTAGCCCTGTATTTTGTAATGTGAAAAGTGAACTCTAACTAGACTAGAGATAGAGATGTATTTATTTATTATTTATTTTATTCGTCGTTTGCGAACACACACGAAATGAATGTGAATAAAAACTCCAAAAACTGGATCTCTGAACAAAGTGAATAAATTGGTGCCCACAAAACCAGCCTTTTTATAGAGCGATCAAATAATAGTAAACGAAAAAATAGCACAGAAACTTCATAGTGGTTTATTTGATAGCAAAATACTTAAGTAGCATGGGACATTTGAGCTATTTCATAGCAACATGATCGCAGTGGGTGTAACGTTCAGCTTATAAAGAAAAACTATTTCATAAAATAATAGATTAGCTAGCTTAACCGGGTACATTTCATTTGTTTTTGGAATTTATTTCTTTCCTCTTTAAAACTATGCGATACTAAGTTCTAAACGTGGATTTTCGGTACTTGGTTACACCCGAACTTGATATGATTTATTTAATAAGAATTTGTATTTCTGCTTACATTAATTAAATACCGTAAAGGAACGAGATATCTTTGCACTAAAACCCGCATCCAAGTGAACCAAAAACGATGAATGAATAAAGACATATAATTTGTGAACAAACCACAATTTCAAAAACATCACGCTTTCTGTAATCTACTTGAGATTTTTACCTCGATTTCCAGGACCAATTGTTCAGCATGAAGTGTGTGTGGATGATTTATCCCAAGAATTTTCTTATCCAAGGTCAGAACTTGTTGTAGAACTTGAAGAGCTTTCTGCTTCTGTCCAGGAAGGTTGGAGAGTGTCACCCCTAACGAGTACATACAGTCGATTGTGACTGGATGTTCGTCTCCCAACTCCGCCTTACTCAACTGCCAAACATCTTCCAAGATTTCCTTCGCTTCCAAATATTTACCTTGGCGAAGGAGACAAAAGTGTGCAATGTTATTTCTTGTGAGTAAAGTGCTTCGATGTCGTTCGCCTAATTTCTCCTTCCGGCACTCCAACACTTCGTTGAGCATTTCCAAAGCCATGTCTATTTCTCCTTTATTACTCAACACGAGTGCAAGATTGTGCTTTGTAGTCATCGTTTCTCGATGATTTTCACCCAGAGATTTCTTTTGTGACTCCCACACTTTCTCGTACAGCTCCTTAGCCTCTGTTAGTCTGTTCAGATTCCAAAGAACTAAAGCCAAGTTGTTAGCTGTGACGAGTGTGTCTTCGTGTTCTTCTCCTTGAATTTCCTTTTTCTTCTTCCACACTTCTTTATTGATTTCAAGAGATTTCTCCCATTCTCCTTTCAAATCCAAAGCCCTAGCTAAATTGTGTTTCATTCCCAATGTGAACAGATCGTCTTCCCCTAGAACTTCGTCAAGTCTCCCGTAATTCGAAGTGGCAAAATGGAACATTTCCGAGATTAACCCAAAGTCATGAAGTCTATTGATAATTATAGATGGAATATTTGGGTATTTTCGAATTAAGTTTTCGTGTTTTGAGGAATATTTCCACACGCTGAGCACATGAGCAAGTTCCGATCTAGAAAACAGTGGGAAGTTTGGTATAACTTCGATAAGTGATTCGAGAAGGGAGAATTCTGCTCCTAAAGAATTCAGTTTGAGTCGAATAACTTCCTGCACAAGACGATGAATAAAAATCACTTCATTATCTACTTTGACGAGAGAGTACGCTTTCAGCAATTTCAATGCTCGCGCTACCATTTCATTTGATTTTTCAACTGACTTAAAACATTTAAATAAGAAATCAAATTGAATTCCAGTCGCATCAAGATACGCAATTAAATCCAAAATCGAACAAGCCAATCGACCAACTTCTTCTTGTGACTCTTTAATTTTGACGAGTGTGATGTCCCACGTGACGAACGTCGTCTTTGCGAATTTATGCGAAACCTCACTCAATTCATGGTCGAGCAATTCCCCCGTCTTCATCCCTCCAGCGTCAAATTCTTTGATATAATCTCGGATGGAGTATGAGCTTCCTTTGATGGAGTTCCATTGTTGATTTAAGATGTAGGCCACCGCTTGTTGCATCGCCAGTCCGTGGTTTCCCATTCTTGCACAAAGTTCGACAATTACATCGTCTTCTTTGTCATTGTCAATTTGAAGGGAATTTTTAACAAACTCGATTGCATCTGGAGTTTCCCACTCTTCAAGGGAAATCACCTGCCAATCTTCTTTCGCTATTGATCGATTCCTTGAGGTGAGAATTGTGAATGCATTTCCATTTTCATGAAGCAGTTGGAGGCAGACGAGAAGGTCGGGATGCACTTCGTCCACATTATCAAATATCACAAGCCATGAGGTCGAATTTTGCCGTATTATTCTAATCAAATCTGTGAAAACTTCCGAGGTTTTTCGGACTCTTTGTCCTTCATTGTCTATTGGAATTCCAATTGTTTTTCCTAACTCCATTAAAGATTGGTTTAGACTTTGTTCAGTTTCCGCATCAAACCAAGTGCAACTTGTATTTCCTTTCTTGTGCATGTCGTTGGTGAACTTCTTGGTCAATTCTGTTTTTCCAATTCCACCCAATCCACTTATGAGAATTATTTGACCACTTGGGTTATCGAGCCACTCCTGAAGTTGATTTAATTGTTCGAGTCGACCGACAAAGTGCTTGTTCACTCGTCCCACGTTGAAACAGAGAGGCCACAAAGACGTTGTCTTATCTGAAGTGGTTGTCACACCGAATTCACTTTCTAACGATTCTGTTTAGATTTATTCAAAAATGAAAATTGATAAAAAAATCATTGGATAAAATTATAATAGAAAGTTTTCAAGAGAAATTTTAACTGTTGTTAAGTATAAGCGATAAAACACTATGCGATTTGAGAGTAGAGGGGATCAGGAATATCGTTCTTTTATGCATATAGTAAACCAGGGTACTCCCAGTAAAAACGGCATGCCGTGCTGGAAATTGTCGAAAATGCCTATTTGGCACTTTTTTGCCATAAATAAATCCACAAAAACAGTGCCGTAAATGTTTATAGCTTCATTCCATGTATTTAACTTGCCTGCGCTGATCCTAATCTTAGCATTTACATTTTCTTGAAATTAAATTCACTACCAAAACACTGAAATCCATCAAATCATTAGTGATATGATCATGTATGAATTTCAAACCTTTTCACTTATATAAACACATAATGATGATGGTGGGTTTTTTAGTAGTTTATATAAAGATGAGTTTAAATGATTTAATATTTTCTACATATGATGATAATTTTAAAGTTTAACTTGAAAACATCGCATACAAACTTCTCGATACTTTCTTTATATTATTGTAACTAATATAATTATTAGATGGATAGATATGTTTTAATTCTCGATTGATGTGGCTTTGGCCTTTACAATCTAAGTAGTAATATTAACTAAATAGGAGTAGTAATTAGATAGTAATTAGACACCAATAGGAAAATAGAGATAGCTAAATTTTGTAGAGAGATATCGAAGAACACCTAGCGGTACGGTATGGCAGGGATTGTGAGAAGATTATCACTGACGACGAGAATTCCAGACGCTAATTGGGGAGATAACACACATAACTGGTAAAAAGTTCCGACTCCGGGCCATCCACAAAGTCCGAAAACTGGAACCACTTGGCAGTGGAGGCCTATTTCATGACGCTCCGAAGAGTTAGGACCCCTTAAATCCACCCGTAAGCAAACTTAACACCCGGGACGCAAAGACACTTTGGTTCACGTGATCCCCCGAATGTGCTAAGGCCAAAGAGAGCAAAGAGGCCCGAAGGTCTTACCATGGACGCCTTTGGTGTTGGACCTCGGTTCATGTCACCAGTTACTTCCTCTGCTTCATGACGAGGGGATGAAAGTGCTCGTCCAGGAACCGCCGCTATGCCGTTAAGTCCCACAACAACACCCGTGCCGATCCTCCCCGTTGATGACTCTCCTGACCTCACAATATACCGATACCGCCCATACTAGGGGAGTTGGACAGGTCGTGGTGAGATCGAAACAAAAAAAATCATTGGTGCACTTCGTCGGTGGTAAATCTCACGTTATCGTTGGAATAGGGTATTCTAGACAACTTAAGTAATATAAATTGCGATCACTAGACTAGGTACAGGGTTTTATGTACAGAGTATTCCTATTCCTAATACACACAACCTAAGAGCTCAGAGCAAGTCGACCTTCCGTCACCACTTCCAAAGCTCAACTATAATATAATTATTAAATACCTGACTTGAACTATCTTTGAAGATTTGAAAAATGCCAAGTACAAAAGTTCAATCATAATATAATTCTATGGTATAAGGTCCAATCCTTCTCAAATTTGTCACATCGACGGAAAATCAAGGAAGTTGCATTTTGGTATTGATCACGTGACCTAACTAAAAGGTATATAAGTATTTTACATTAAAATATTTTGATAATAATACTGGATGCGAATTGTGAATGAGATGTGAAGGATTGATAAACTAATAATTCAACTTGAATTCAACTAAAATATTGTATAACTTTAATGTGAATAGCAGGGATACATGTGGTAAAGTTACCATGATACTATTTTCGGCTTTACTGGCATTAATGGCAAAAACGGCATATTTACGGCAATTCGGCATTTACGGCAAAAAATTATGTGCCGAAAATGCCGTTTGTCGAACCCTAGAGTAATGGTAAGATGAATAAACCATTCACAACGCTCTAAGAAAGTATCGTCAGATTCCTATTATCAATAAAACTTTTGAAACTATTTGGTCGTGGGGTCATAGTTTTATGTTTAACCCTATTGCCCTAGGTCACTGTATCATTCAAGCCAATAATCTCATTTTTTCCCTTTGGGGGCGTGCTCAAGGTCGTGGGGGTCATAGTTTTATGTTTAACTCTATTGCCCCAGGTCAGTATATCATTTAAGCCCATAATCTCATTTTGCCCCTTTAGGGGCGTGGTCAAGATCGTGGGGGACAAAGTTTTATGTTGAACCCTATTTTCTAAGGTCAGTGCACAGAAGAAGATCCGCCTATTTTGCCCCTTTGGGGGTGTGGTCAAGGTCGTGGGGGACATAGTTTTATGTTCAACCCTATTGTCTAAGGTCAGCGTATCATTTAAACCCGTAATCTCATTTTGCCTCTTTGGGGTTGTGGTCAAGGTCGTGGGGGACAAAGTTTTATGTTTAACCCTATTTTCTTAGGTCAGTGTATCATTTAAACCCATAATCTCATTTTGCCCCTTTGGGGGTGTGGTCAAGGTCGTGGGGATCATAGTTTCATGTTTAACCATATTGTCCTTGGTCAGTGTATCACTTAAACCAGTAATCTCATTTTGACCCTTTGGGGGTGTGCTCGGGTATTTTGTGGTCCAGCGGGGTTTTCTTGAGTCCTAGTACATCACATAAAGCATGCGGTGGTGGAAGAGAAGCAATATTGAAAAAAAATGTTTTCCCTATCTATGCCATTGGGTCAAAAATTTGACCTTTTTATTGTGACCTTGGGGGTGGTTGTACAGGGCCCATTTGCGAACTTATCCAAGCTATGGGGGTCTAGAGCAAGTGTTCCAAGTTTGAAGTCGATATATGAAACCGTTCGGAAGT
>JAQFYJ010000354.1:0-14311 GCA_034694685.1 Isotoma anglicana | reverse complement strand
TTAGTCCCTTTCACGAAATAATTTGCACCGCATAAGTTTATTAACAATACTATTATTAACTTACGTTTGTCACAAGTATGCTCATCCTCGCCATTTTCACAATCTTGGTCTCCATCACAGACCCAAGCTCTAAAATAAGATATATTTTAAATGATTTTTAACGGAGTCTGTCATTCTTAAATGTAATTCAAAGGGTTCATAATCCAAGAAAAGTTATTATTTCCTACTTACTGGAGAATGCATTGTCCATCACTACAACGAAATGAATTTTGCTGACAGTCGTCTGTTAGATTGCGAATGGCAGGTAAATTAGGACAATTTTCTTCGTCGCTATTCATTTAATCATTGAAAAGCACCATTGTGGTAAAATTATCTTTACTTTTAATGTAAATTGCATGTAAATGATATTACTAAACCACATACATACCTATTATCAAAACAGTCGTTACTGCCATCGCACTCCCATTTTTGCAAAATGCATGCAGTTGTATTTGCACATTGATAAAAGTCTGGAACGCTTGGAATTTTAAGGCAAGTAGAGTCAGCTGCAAAAACACCGGAAAAAATATTAGAAATCGAATACATGCAATGCAATGATTTCTTTCATCCATAATTAAATTCATCTTACGACATTCTGATCTCCGTTCATCACTAAAATCTTTACAGTCCGGATTCTAAGTTTTCAAAAATTAACCGAAAACAAGAATAATTTTTTTTAAATACAACCCTTAAATTCTTTTAAAAAGTGAAGTGTTATATTGTACCTGGTCACATTTTTTATAAGAAGGAATGCATCGTCCGTCGTTACACCTAAATTGCTTATCAGAGCACGTACAGTTGGCTTCATCAGACTCATCTTCAGGACATTCCGGGATTGCGTTACAGCGATTGGCTTCAGGAATACATCGATTAGACGTGACACATCTAAAAAACCCATCACGACAACTTCGGGATGCACAATAAGTAGCACTTTCATCAGAGCCATCAGGACAATGCTGTATACCATCGCAACTTAAAGTGTATAGAACACAACCACCGGACCCGCAATGAAACTCCAGATCTGTACAATTCAAAGTACTTCGTGCTTCTTGAATGCAGCGACCATCGCTCAGCAGTGTCTTGCCTGCGCTACAACGGCATGTCACATTTCGAAATTCATCCAAGTGACATATATCCGAACAGCCTCCATTAAGAATATTACAAGGCGAAGCACAAAGATCATCTTGACTTGCAATGGCAACGATACCCATTGGCTTAGGGATGTTTTTTCGTAGCGTTTGGACATCTTCACCGGTATATTTGTTTGCTCTCATAACTGACAGCCGAACCTTAACAAAAAAGCATGTTGAATTTTGTGGGTACAAACTAAGTAATTCATTTAATTAAGCAATTAATCACTAACCCAATCACTCCAAATAATATAGTCCTTATATAAAGACAAACTGAATGCATGTTTCGGCGTGTCTTTCGAAATAACTTTACGATTTGATCCATCCAACTCTGATCTTTCAATTTTGTCTAATCTTGCGTCCTAAATAAAAAATAAACATTTCCAACATGTATAATAATAGATTCATTCATTGATTATTATTACACATTTCAATAACTATCAAAGGAACTTAAACCTACCACCCAATAAAGTTTCCTAGCCTTGTGATCCAACGCCAAAGAATTAGGCATTCTAATATCTGTAACGATTATGGATTCAATACGATACCCACTCAAAAACGCACGTTGAATTGATGGTCGATTAGAATCCCAATTAGTCCAATACACTCTTGATTCACATGGGTCAATAGAAATGCCTCGTGGTTTATCATTACTAGTCAATTTGATTATTTTTTCAACTTTTGCAGACGGAATATATGGATTTATTCTGTTTATAGATGCGTCATTACTGCACGTCCAATATAAATCTGAATGAGATGCTTCATAGTATAATCCTTCAACAGAACCTTGCTTTTCAGCAACCACGGCGAAATTTGTCCCATTAAAAAACACACTATTAATTGTTCCCAATTGCACGTCGGAATAGAAAAGTGTGTTTTTCTTGTAGTCATATCCGAGTCCAATAGCATTGCGAATATGCTCTGCAGACTGAATTGCAGGATACGGGTAATTAGGTGTAATTTCATCAGTTACATGAACTGTTTCGATGGAATTCACTTTAGAATACGCGATGAAAGCATCGTAAGCTGAAATTGTTAACATAATTCGGTTAAACCTGCAATACTCCACTGTCAACCGTTGGACGGGACATCATATATTTGATAAATTCTTACGTTCACACGACTTTTTATTGGAAGAAAGTTTTCCATGCGCACATACACAAACTGGATGCGTACCATTCCAAAAGCATAAATCTCCGCAACCACCGTTATTAATGCCACATGAATTTGTGCCACTTTGTCTTCCACGACTAAACACTGCTAAATCTTTAATCGTTACACCCAGATCTCTTTTCACTGGCTGTACCATTGAAAAGTTTTTGACAGGTGCTGCCATAATACTTCCTCCAGTGTGACCCCTTCAAAAGATTGCACAAAATAAATCGTTAATATTTTTTAGCATTGCATATACTAAATATAATTGTATGTCTGGCTTACATATCCACCCAGTATAAATATCCTTTTTCAATTACAGGAGAATGTAAATGAGATGACTCTGGTGTGCCAGTGTAGACAATTTTTTTATCTGACCCGTCATACTTTACAGATTCGATTTTGTCATAAGTTGAGTCACACCAATATATTCGTTGATTCTTAAAATTAACCAAACAACGTTTTAACTAATTTACAATCAAAATCTGATTGTGAGTGACTGACGTCAAGAAATAGATTACCTCAATATCAAGTGTGATATCCGATGCCCTGTCGTTAGAGGTAATGACTTTCCGGTTGAATCCATCCAATGTAGATTTTTCAATGCGACCTTTGACAACATCTGTCCAAAACAGAAAACCGCGACCAGGGTCTACTGCTAAAGACATTGGTTTGTCGAGATCTTCCGTTATGAGAACATAATGACTGGTACCATTTAGATGGGCTACTTCAATATACGAATCCTTTGGGTTAGCCCAATACATATTTCCAGCAATCCAATCTATCGCTAGTCCTGTAACGGCCTCCAAATCTTTTAACACTGTCGTCTTTCCAGTTCCGTCTCTCTTGATTCTAGAGATTCGACCTTTCTCATTATCCAGCCAGTACAAATGTTCATTTTCTAAAAAAAATCCATAATTTATATTTTTTTTAAATCAAAAACGTTTTCTACAATAAAAATATGCATACCATCATCAACGTCAATGTCAGTTGCAAAGCTAACAAGAGGTATTGGAACCAACAAGTCGTCTATTTGGCCAGGACGTGGACTGACGCCTTTAATTCCAGATGAATCTGAATACACTAAAACTGTTTCAACGCTTCGGCATTTGGTTGGATCTTTTTCATCAGGCATGTATCCTAGAGCACACTTGCAGACCCGTTTTGTAGAAGACACTGGAAGGCAAAGATGTTGACAGTTTCCTTTGTTAACTGCACATGGATTTGTTCCGTTTTGTTCCTCGGGATCATAAATACGGATAGAATATATGTTTTCTGTAAATTAATGAAAGATTAAATCAATCATATTTGCTTTACGACTTTCTTTGGAAAGCAGACGTAATATTCTGAATTGTTGAATAATTCGATACTGCGCTTAAGTTTGAGTTTGAACAAAGCAGTAGTCTTTCAAAAAATATACAAGACATACAAAATGCTTACCAGTGTTGTTTCTAACAAATTCGGACTTTCCTCCAAGTGTTTTGTCTCCTTTCAGAATAGCATCTTGCTTTTCCGACGCAAAATAAATATAATTTCCATAAACCGTAATTACGTGAGGTTTGTAGTCTTCAAATGAAAGAGTTTTCACAACTTTTTGTTGAAAATCGTAATATTGAATTCGCTCTGTATTGAAATTTATCCAGTACAATCTTTCACTTGTAAAATCATAAGAAAGGCTGTGAGGATTTTCTAAATTGTCCCTGTTCGTTGCCAATGTTTTCCGTTTAGACCCATCCATGTTTGCCTGCCAGATGCTGAAATTTCCAGCAGTGTTGCCATCGGGCCAAAATAATTGGGCTTTGTACGGATTGACAGCGATCGAGTTTATATTCCTCAAACCTTGCTTCTCTTGCTGAATGATAGTTGTAAAAAATTGACCCTGAAGATCCGTAACAGAAATTGAGTTTTTAGATGGATTTTGCACGGCAATAAATATTAAATTGGATATCCAATCCACGCCTATTGCCAACGGTTTACCAGCGGCTTAATCCGAAAATAAAAATATCAGAATGTCAGAAATTAAACTGCATTAATTTATGTAATATTCAATAGTATAACAGTACTAAAATAGCAACTAACCTGCGTCAATAAGGGTCTCTATCATAGGATTTGCAATACATGCTCTCTTGGTTTCTCCAGACTGTGAGTCAGACCAATAAACTTGCTTGTCTTTTGCCACGAAATGTAAATTAGCCGGCGCAACAATAAGGGGATAACTTATGGGTGGAGCAGCATGATAATAAGGCTTATCGAAATAAACTGCTCGGATTTCGTTCAGGCGAGAGAACAGCAACATCTTTTCATTAACTAAATTTTACGAACATATTCAATAGGATGAGAAAATCAGGTTATATTTCGCCTGTTTTCATATTTAAAAAATTATTTCAACTCACCCACGCAAGTTTTATTGTTAGGACCAAGTGTCATTAAATGAGGACAACCACAATCATGCGTTCCATTGACACTCAACAAACATAAGTGGGAGCAATTTCCATTGGCAATACCACATGGATTTTGTATTCCTAAAGTAAAGGTACAAACGATTATTCGGGTAGAAAATAGACAAAATATCTATTTATTGTGTAATAAATAAATCTTACTTTTTGGCTGGCGAGTTTCATGCAAAACTTTAACATCAAAAGGCTGTGTGTAAGTTTTATGAATTGTAGTTACATTTCCTCCATGAAATTTGTTTGCCTTCATAACTGAATTACTTCGCCAGTCAGTCCATACCTGAAAACAATATTTTACGTTCAGAAACTGTTGATATATAATTTTTGGTGCAACATTTTTTATTACCAAAACAGATTCGAATAAGGTTATTGAAAATGGATGAGAAAGTGCCTCGTGGTCACTGAGAACTGTTTGAAAGTCTGAACCATCATACTTAATCGTATGAATTGAGTCTAGTCTGAAATGAAAAATATTTTATTTTAAAAATCCAATCGGCTGAAGTATTTTATAATGTATGTGCACGTGAATTTTTACCTTGCATCTACCCAATATACTCGCCCAAGATCAAAATCTAATGTTAACCCATTCGGCCAGGCTCCTGTAATAGTTTAGAAAGAAAATGTATCACCAATAAACTAACATTTATTGATCTAGAAATAACTGATGATTTGTTTTTGAAGGCAATACCTTCTCCATTGCTACCAACTTTAAAGACAACAGTTCTTGACTTTCCACTCATGCTAGCTCTTTCAATTCGAGGTGCTTCAGTTTGCCAATCGCTCCAGAATAAAAGACCAACGTTGGGATCGACAGATATTGATCTTGGAGAAACCATGTTTCCAGATATAAGCGTTTCTCGAAAGCTACCATTTAATTTAGCTACCTCAATCTGATCAAGATTTGATTCAACCCAGTAAATATTCTCTCCAATCTATAAAAATAAAGAATAATTACGCGCATTGTAATTTTTTATTATAAATGCTACTTTTGAAAATATAAACAACGCAAAAAAGTAGTTTTTGTTACGGAGGTATACCCAATCAACTGCAAGACCCTCTGCTGTTGCAAGGCCGGTTTCGATAACGATTTTGATATTTATCAAAGAGCCACCAACTAAGCTTCCTCTATAAATTCTATCATCCACAACATCACTCCAAAATATGTCATATTTTCCATCTTGATAGAAAAAGTCTAAAGCAATCGAATTTCTCAGATTAGAAATTAATGATTGAAAGTTAGACGTGTTATTTAAATACAAGCCCCGGAGTTCATGTCTATTGCTGAATACAAGATAAGGGCTTTCAGAGTTAATGCTTGCACAAGTGATTCCATCGTCTTTCAATGCATATCCTTGACGGCAAAGACATTGGTGCTGTTTCGAACCAACTTTCCAGCATATTTGTGAGCATGTTCCAAATCTATCACAAGGATGCTCAGCAACACAAAGAGAATTGTCGCTGGTTGAAACATGCATATTTTCTGGACAATAGCACACATGCCCTTCTGGTGTCTTTGAACATTTATGAGAACAATTTGCAGCTCGACATGACATGTCCGAACAGGAACTTCCTTCATCAGTTTTATCAACGCAGTGAAACTTTCCGTCACATAATTGATTAAAATTTACACATTTGGTGTCATTATCGCATAATCGAGAAGGGAACGGGCAGTGAACGACAGGCTTTGGGCATCCTTGCTCATCACTTCCATCCTTACAATCTGAATGATTTTAATTTGACATGTTACACACTTTTTGTATTTTATGTAAAAACTAAGACATTTTTTCTTTCATTTTTTGAAGATTCTCACCTGGTTTTCCATTACATCTAGCCCACAAGGGTACACATTGACTTCCATCATGACAACGATATGAATGGCGACCGCAAGTCACATTATCTAAATCAAATATAGTGACAATTTTTCTTTACGTATAAAGCTAAACATGGTTTAAAATGTTTAACCATGAAGTTAAAGGTTTATCTTACAACACTCCTCTTTTGTAAAAGCAAATGCTTCGTCAAATTCGCAAACAAAGTCAGTTGTGGGCAATAAAAGCGACTGGACGCATGCAGGAGGGGGTGACTGACCAGGACAATGTATTTCGTCAGACGCATCACTGCACTGACAGGCCCCTAAAAATAATAAAAAATTACTTTATTTGATAATTTTCATAAATTAAAATGCATATATACAGGAAGATAAGGCATAGTAAGGCTAACCATCACAAAAGTCCTCCGTATTAAGGCATTTGTTATCTGGTTTACAGAATAACTGCAAGGAGAAAAACAAAGACCGACATATCACTAATAGAATGATAACGATTACATTAAATGACAAAAGCAAAAGACTGCACACCTTTCCAGTTTTATTACAATGTAAATCGCAATTTAGTTCATCTTCTCCAGTGCCAGGACAATCTTTTAACCCTAATAAAATTTTCAAAATGATTAATAACAATAACACCCTATGTTTCATCTAATTACTGATTTATTAAATGTAAGAATTTTAACAAAGCTTACCATCGCAAACTGACTCCATCGGTATGCAGACAGAATTGCTAGATGAGTTACTGCAACTAAACTGAAGTTTGGTACACTCTGGATAAACTGTTTTTGCAATTAAAAAATATTTTTTTGGTTTTAAAATTTAACGATATTTGATATTCCTACTGTCATGTTCGCCTTTAATTGTATAATACTTACCACAGCTCTCATGTTCGTCAGAATTATCATTTGATCCACAATCTCTGTTAAGTAAACGATATATTTTGAAATATTTGGCGATACATTATGAATCGAATTAGGAATTGTAAAACTATTTCACTCAATAACCTTTCACCATCGCAAACCCAAGACCTTGGGATGCATCGTCTTGAGATGGCACACTGAAATTCAAACTCTGAACAGGAAATAGTAGTGTTGGAGCACCTGTCGACATTTTCATCACTTCCGTCCGGACAATCTTGTTTACCTATCATAGAATTTTAGTTAAGTCAGTAATCAATACAAATGATCTTAAGACTAACGATAAAAAATTAGTGTAAGAAGCTACCATCGCAAACAGTTCGCAATGGTACGCATATATCGGACCCATTTCCGCAATGAAACGAATGCTGACCACAGAGACCAAGTTTTACGTAATCCTTATCTGCAAAGTTCATCATTACCGACGTAAGAATATGGATTGATATTTTTACGAACTATAATTTTCAACTAATATTTAGATTTTCAGATTGTTCTACTGTACCGCAGATGCTACTGTCTTCATCAGAGTTATCCTCACAGTCAGAAACAGAGTTACATAACAGCCTGTCACAATACAAAATCTGTTATACAACTTTATTTAAGTTATTTTAAAGTATTGATTAAGTGGTATCGAAGATAAATACCGGTCTGGAACGCATTTAGGAAATTTTTCACATTTGAATTGATCCGAGTTGCATGCTAAAGGACTTTTGTAGTTAGTCGTTAGGTCACAATTTTTGTCATCGTTGTTCAGAGTATATCCGTCACTACAAGCACATACAAATCCTGGCTTTCCAGGAGTGGCTAAACAAAGGTCTTGACAGCCATGATTGCCGCTGCATCTGCTCTTGCCTGTAGAAAACATAAATATCCGATCATACTTCTGTTGAACTTTATAAACTATGTAATTTTCTGTACAAGAAATAAGCTTGCCTTGTTGTAAACTAGGATCAAAAATGCTAAACTGCAAAACATCTTCATGGTGAGGAAGTAAAGATTGCAATTGCTCTGAGCCAGTTGATCCACTGACGGGTACATTTGCTTTTAATATATTTCCATGTGCTGCAATGTAAACTGATCCATTGAAGTAAGTGAAATCTGTAGGCTCTCCATACAAAGTAAGGTTGGCTGCCTTGAACAATACCTACAACGAGAAGCGAAATGTAGTGTATTTCGGTACCATAATTTTGGCAAAAATTCTACCTCTCTTTTAGCAGTTACTGTGTCGTCAGAGTTTAGTTTAATTCTCTGAACAGTAAATTGTGTTGCATCCAACCAGTACAAGTATCTATTTTCTGAATCAACTGTCAGTCCGATGGGCAATCCTAAGTTCGTCACCAAATATTTCCTGTGCGTACCATCCATCCAAGCTTGCTCAATTGACCCATCTTTTTCATTACTTGTAGCCAAATTTGACCAGAACATCAGTCTGCGGAATACATATGAGAATATTTATCCTAATTAGAGTGAAACTAATAATATAAATTAGTTAGAAATTATCTTACTCCTAAAATAACAATTCAGACGAATTTTAAAATAACTTCTGCTAAATACTTACCCTGTCGACGGATTAACAACAATAGATCTCGGATTCGTTAAATTTGTGTGAACAAGAAGAATTTTTGCGGAAGCATTGTTCATTTTACTAACATAGATTGCCTTGACAGTATCATCGATCCAAAAAATATTTCGTCCCACCCAATCGACTGCAATAGACCCAACCTGTCCGATTCCTTTACTGAGGTAGACTTTACTTTCTACCTGATCTATATTCTTTTGCATTATTCTAAAATTTGTGGTATCCGAATAGTAAATTATAGAACTTTTTGCATCATAACTCAACGCCGAATGACTTTGCTTATCCAAGATAGGAATAATTAGGTCGGAATTTTGTGCAGGTGTTCCATCAAGAGAAATACCTCTAATTGCTCCTGTGCTCTGTTTAGTGTAAACCATGAACAACGTCTTTACTGAAGCTAAAAAAAGGTCAACGGTTCATTGTCACGGTTTATTGATGTACGGTAAAATTATTATAACTGTGTGTTAGCTGCATTACTTACATGCACAAGAAGTACCATCAGATTGGATAACGAAACCTTCTCGGCAACCACATCTTGCCTGTGGCTTCTTTAGCTTCTGTCCCAATGGAAAACAGAACTCTTTGCAGTGATTATGGCTTTGGCAAGGGTGCTTTTCTACAGTAAATTAAAATATTCGCCATTTTTAGGAAAATAATGTTGGAGTAATCCGGGTTCGGAGAATGTTGCTATTAATTATGTTATCCATAACATTACTGCATGTTGTTATTACCTAAAGGCTGTCTAACCCTATGGTAAACTCGAATCGCAAGAGGCTTTTTGAGTTGAGATTTTAAAGTTGAAAAGTTTTGGCTGGAATGAAACTTGTTCAGTGCCATAATTCTATTTTCATGTAAAGAAGTGAAATACAAATTGTTTTCAAAAATCGTCACGTCTTGTAAACGCTGTATCTGTTTAACATAAATATAATTTCTGGTTTAGAAATCTACGGTAGTTGAATTTTAGCATAAATAAATATAAATAAAAACATAATCACCCCTCGGTGAATTGTCCGACGATTTTTTCCATCATAGTCGACACTTTCAATGGCATCTAGAAACTTGTCCACCCAGTAAACTTTATGAGAAGGCAAATCTACCGTAATGCCGTATGGATACACTATCTTCTTTGACACAATATCTTCTCTTTTAGTTCCATCCATTAATGCTTTACCTAATTTCGCTCCACTTCGACCCCAAACCGTGAAAAACATAAATCTGTACAACATTTAATTTATGTAGGAATCAGTTATACATACCTCCATATTATAATCATTATATTAATTTTTATAACGCGAGAAACAGTTATGACTTTTACCCCATAGTTGGATCAAGTGCCAGACCCCGTGGTTTAGCAATATCAGTATCAATAATAGTCTTGCAAATACTCAAGTCTTGTCGACATACAAAAATCATCTCATGGCCTTCGTCAACAAAATAATAGTTTGTACTTATCCAGTCAAAACTCATTTGGTAAACATCTGGAATAAACCAATTTAAAAATGTAAATAATTCTTTTGAATAAATTATAAAAGAAAAAGAAGACTTTGCAACACAAGACATGATTGGGCTTAGGCGTTTACCTTCGAATGTGTAAAGATAGGGCTCCTGCTTTGTCCAGTACTTGTCTAAATGCGTGCTTATTGCGCATCTCATAGCGTGCGTGTCATTGAAATGATTAATCCAACAAACCGTATCGTTCAAATGATCAAAATCCATTCCCAAAAGCCCAACATGTAGAGGACTTTCGAATGAGGTGTGCGTATTGACAGAACTTCCATTTAAGTGCATCCACATAACATCTGAAGCATCCTGAAACAGTAGCAAAGGTGTCCCTCGATGATCCGGAGGCACTGGAAGCATTCACATCTCATTGCACATTCAAATTTCATAAAAAGTAAATAGTAATAAATACTTCAACAAAAGATTTTTACCATCTGCAGCTTTACACTTAGAACCGATTTGTTGGTATCCTTTAGAACACTGACAGATTTTTTTCTTTCCTTTATCTAAAATGCATTCTTGATCACATGCCCCTTCTTCAGAACATTCATTCGACTCTAGAAAACAATCGTCAAATATTATATATTAAAACAAGTTATAGGTGTTGGTTGAAGTAAGTCGATTGAACTGTATTGTTAAATTCAAACATTAGACACGAGAGCGTACCAATACAATCTTTGCCATCGTGTTCGCGACCCAATGGACAGTAGCATAAAGCTTCCCCATTTGGAGAAGGTTTGCAACCATATGTGCATTCTGCATTTGCACATATTAATTCTTTATTTTCACAATTTATGTGCTCGTCGTCTTTTCCTGGACACTGTGCCGTATTATCACACAAATCTGCAATCTGAATAGTTCAGAAACAACAATTAAACGAGATTGCTCCTTTTTTATAAATCTATAATCAATTGTAGCTTTTTAAAACTATTATCATATAATACTCGAACCTTTACGCAAGTACTCCCATCCGCACACTTAAAATAGTTAGGCTGGCACAAATGATCAGCTTTACCTGTAACAATGTAACATTATTGATAGTTGACAAATTAAGGTTTAATACAACTCTTAATTATAAGTAATTTTTTTAGTATTCCATCGTACATCTAGAGTCTTGCTCATCAGACATATCCTGTTCCAAGGATCCCTGAATGAACCCACAATCAGATTGTCCATCGCAGATCCAACCTTGTACAAACGTATTGAAAAGCTCAATAATTACACAAAAACATCAAATGATAGCTCAGCTAGGTCATCGATCGAATCGACTGATTTAAAAAATTATTCTTACCATTTGGTATGCATTTCCTTGAGTATTTACACTGGAAAGTACCGTTTCTACATGGAAGTTGAGCTAAATAAAAAAACGATGAATTAGGCATTTAAAACTGACTGTATGAAATGGGGTCGTAAAAAACCTTTTTGTATAAGACTTACGACAACTTTCTTCGTCACTGGCATCTATGCAGTCTATGGAAAAGTCACATACTTGGTGCTTCTCAATGCATTTTAACTGATCTTTGCACATAAATTGATCTGGAGGGCATACAGAGACTGAAAGAAAAGTTTCAAACATACATTACTTTAATTTTCTACTTTCAAAGCTTGTCGTTTTCTGTTAGTCTAGAATTGTAATATTTTATATAAATACGACTAATTATTTTCTACCGCAAATAAACATTAATTACCTTTAGGATTTACTTGAGAATTCTGGCTGAGATCAATAGAAGTGACAAGGCTGTCGTCAAGTCTCACACGACTGGAAGCTGCTACTGTTAAATAAATGAAGAAAAATGCCAATGTGGAAAACGATTCTTCGGTCCACGCTCTTCGGCACTTAAAATGACTTCTACTAGCCCTTGGAGGTGAACTTTTAAGCCCCATCGCTATCCCGATCCCGACTAAATAATATTGTATGTTTTTATGTATTCATATTTGCTGACAAAAGTGAGAGCACTTCCAAATACTTTCAATTGCAGAGGTGGGATGGCCAGGGTTTTCAAACATTTACATGAATGCGGAACGTCAAAATAATAAATGTGTAGAAATAAATAATTATTCCACTTGGTGGTTTTAATGTCGAGTTATCTTAGGCTTGACTGAAGGATTCTTTAGAGAATATTATGTTGAGATCTTTGATTCCTTAGTAAAGTATTAATCTTTCATCTGCAAAGCATAAAGAAATATATTGTATATATACGGTATTCTATTAACTACGTCATAGGACATTTATTAATTAACGTACTATATTGCTATATTCATTCTAACGAATTTAAAAAGGTATATTACAGTGGTTTTTTTTTGTTTTTAGATATTCCCAAAGATTTCACAACATATATAACATATACATATGTTGTGAAATCTTTGGATATTCCACCTATACTGGTGTACTGGGGTTCTAGGGCAAATAATATGTACATACATTTTGAATTTGAACTTACATCTTATATTTCAAATTTCATTGCATTGTGTGTAGTGAACTCATGTTCTCATCGAGAATCTCATCACTCATTCTTGTCGTATTATGTATGTATTATGTTGTAAAAATTTATAACTGTAACTGTTAGTTTTAGTATTTTAATGTCAAATAACACAATCAGTTTGTCTTGTCACTTGAAAATTGATTTAATCAGTCCAGTCAGGTCACACCACACAGTCAACAGTGCAATAAAACGCGAATCTCATCGATTTGGATTTGAGTGACGCTAGACTACGGAGACTATCGACTATATCATATATCATATATGGACTAGTTACAATTATTGATTATGAATATTAATATTACGAGTTATGATTATGACACAAAAACAAAACAACAACCAACAAACAACCAGGAGTATGGAGTAAACAAAGAAGAGCAAAAATTCATTAGCTGTGTTGTGTGGCACAAGCTCTAAATTAAGATCGTGAAGTGGATTCCACTTAGTGGAATGAATTACATAATGTAATTTACATTCAACATTACTAATTCTATTAGTATACGGTACGCATACTATGTACTATATGCAGATGCAGATGCAGGTCCAATCAATGCTCAAGGTGAATCTTCTAATAATTTGCATGAGTATTGTGCTATTGTGTATTGTTGATTGTTTTTTATTTTAAACTGCTGAACTGCTGATAGTGCTGTGTGATGGAGTTTAGAAGACTTGTTTTGTATTTCGTGGACTCCAATGTCCAGCACTCCACAGCCACACTCCACTCCAATTTTACTTCACTTCAGTTTTTGCAAAAAATCATAAATTGATCATATTTTTGTCTTATACTCTTCGGTTATTGTATAGAGTTGATAATAAGATAAGATCATGATCTGTCTTCGACCTTCGTACTACATACTAGCTAATCCATCTGGATACTTCTATACACATACGGTTGATGGATGATATGGTAAATATACCACTGTGCTCTCTGTTTTGGTTTGATTTAGCGCAGAGCACAGAGAGGTAAAAGTTACAGAGAAGGACGAATCACTGTGTGCTGTGTGCTGTGTATGAAGTATGGAGAAAACCGAAACGACTCAGAAAGTCAGACACGAGCAAAAAATCGCTGTGAAGTCCCGGCTAACATCGAGATCGTAAACAAAATATTTCTTTGCAAAGATTCACTGATGATGTACATTCAAGTACATTGCATGCATGCATAGGAAGGATCTTATCTTCCGTAGAGCCTCCGTAAAGAGAGCTGACCCCAGCTAGTAGTAGTAGGTCAGAGAC
>JAQFYJ010000353.1:0-14312 GCA_034694685.1 Isotoma anglicana | reverse complement strand
AAATAATTCCAAATGAATTACTTAAAAGTAAACTGTAAAACGGGCAAATGGAGTGGGTTGAATTTAAAAAGAGTTTTAATAATTTTAGGTCGCCAGCAGTACATGCAGCAGCAAACGACTGATTTCTTTAACCTCGCTGCGTATGGCTTTTCTGAGGAATTTGTTGGTGGTTTGGACAACCAGATAATTAGCCCGTCATTGATGAGCACACCCATTACCTCACCTAATTCATCTTTAATCGGACATGGGTCATCATCATCATCATCACAACAAATGGTAACTTCTATTGCTGGGTTTCCAGCCCCTCGAACTCCTTCACCTTATCAAATATCCTTGCCTTCCCCTTCATCTTATACAAATGGATCGATATCGATGGACACCCCTCCTAGTACTCCTTTGACCCCTGGTTCAACTTCCTCGTTTAGTATCCAGTCCGTGACCCAGTCAGATTCAAGGGGACATGCCGGTCGAAGAAATTCCTCGGGATCTGCGGCCAATGAGTTGATAAACGAACCGTCCACCCAAGTTCGAATGTTAATGCTGCGTAAACGGGTTAGCATCTGAAGGTTTCTTCTTTTCCTGTCTTTTCCTATAGAATGGTTCATTACAAGCATCTTACCATTAATCCTCATCGTACCTCAGTACCTTACCCTTTACCATTGGTTTTTTGACCTGTACTTATCATCAATGATTTACAATACTCCTGTTTATTGCTGAAATAGAATTTGGTTTATTTTAGTTGGGTATCTCGAATGAAGTTGGCTTCGAATTTGTCAATGGAGGACATGGAATCAAAAATCCCCTTGCATCACAATCTCCAGAACGCCTTCAATCAGACGAAAAGTCAAACAGTGCTTGTGGTGATTCATCATCTGACTCAGGAGGAGAAAGACCTTCGATTCCATCTGATGGGAATTCAAAATTAGCCTGTAGAATCTGTGGAAAGGGTTTCAATTTACAGCGACTCCTCAACCGCCATTTAAAATGTCATTCGGATGTCAAAAGATACCTATGCACATTCTGTGGTAAAGGATTCAACGATACATTTGATCTTAAGCGTCATACACGAACTCACACAGGTTTGCATATATATATATATTTTTTCGTACATATTATGTAAATAGAAATAATAGGATGTTCTAGTGCTAATGTGAGAATTTGTATTGTGTTTAGGGGTAAGACCATACAAATGCAACATGTGTGAGAAATCATTCACCCAACGATGCAGTTTGGAATCACACTGTTTGAAAGTACATGGACAACAGCATCAATACGCGTACAAGGAACGAAGAACAAAAGTTTACGTTTGTGAAGAATGTGGACACACAACGGGAGAGCCAGAAGCTCATTATATTCATTTAAAGGATCTTCATCCATACAGTCCTGCCCTGCTTAAGTTCTATGACAAGAGACACTTCAAGTTCACCAACTCCACCTTTGCGAATATGCTATTACAGGTGCGGTCTTAAAAGTTATGAAGCAACGAATCGCTTGACAATAATGCCCCTATATCATGAGCATGAGTCATAATTAATCTAATATTTTTTGTCGGGCATGATCATTAATCTATGACTCTATTATTTCCCCTTTATCGTCTAAAAGGTCTAATCAAGTATATTGTTGTCGTCTTCCAGCCAAATCAAGCATCACCACCACACCAATCAAGAGTGTTAGTCTGAATAGTTATTACCTGTACATTTGATATAAATGTATTCGTTGTCTCTCACATACTAATCACTGCGTGACAAGTAAATGTAGTTGTAAGCTTCCCAGTGACAAAAAGAAAATCTCAAACAATTCAAGAAACTTTCAAGTGTGAACATTTTAATGAATCAAGACAGAAGAGAGAAAAGGAGTCAAGCAAATTATATAAGTACATCAAGGTTCAAGAGCAGTTAGAGCAATATCTAGTTAGAACGCATGAAATTTATGGCAATCGTAATGTTAATAACAAAGAAAAAAAATAAAGAAACTTTGTGACCTAACCGGTGACTGGTACATCATGAATTATAATATCACACTACGTACCAACTAGATCACAACAAAATAGGACAAAAGTTTAAATTTCAAACGTAGATTGAAATTCTTTTAAATCACTTAAGAATCTGAATCGCATCGCAAGTATTACGGGGTATAAATTTGAATACTTATAGCGTACAAATTTAAAATAAACTACAGCACTTAACTGTTCTTAGTTTTTCATGGGAAATAGTGGAGGGGCCTTGTATTTTAATTTAATTTAAGTACTATATTTAGATTATTACCATAACATTCCGAAAGTAGTTGTAGTTTAGTTCTTAAGAGTAGAACCATGTTGATCACAGGTATTACTATTTATATATATATTATAATATATTATTATATGTTCATTCCAACGCAACGAAAGAACATATCAATCATCTCATTCAGTAGGGTATCAGAAGGTATTTTTATCGCATTACTGGGAGTGCCTTTGAAATTTCACTATTTTGAAAGTGGTTGAAGGAAACGCCAGCTACATATTGCTGCTTTTATTATAATATAGCTAATATTATGTTAGACATTATCCTAACCTAAATCATTTTCTAATACCGCGTCTCCAGCTTAACTATATTTCCTACTGAAACCTTTTGTACACTCTATTTTGGTGAAGTAATCATCCCAGAATTAGCGACAATCAAATAAAAATCAATGAGCAAAGTTCCAATTCAACAGAGTTTTTTTGAATAGTTGTTTTAGATACGCATAAGAATTTTAAAGTATCATCAAAGTTGGAGACCCGTTATAACTACATCCCTCCTATCTAGTGAATTGTCTATGATCTAAAAAAAATCTACAAATTAATCTTAGAAATAGAAACCGAGGTGCTCTTTAAGTGTCAAGGACGAAATAAAACGTTCCAAAACTAAAATCTGTGTCTTCCTAATGTAACTACACTGATGTTTATGAAGACTATACGCTATTTTGTATTGGGATATGGTTTTTGCGAAATCAATCTCCAGCCGTAAATTATAACTACATAATATTAATCCTAAATCATACAACTTTTTTATGTTTTGATGTTAGTTATAATAGCTAAGGCAATCGGACGAGAGACTGTTACAATCATGTTCACTTTTACAAATCCACGAACACATAAAATAGACACCCAACCCAACTGTATCAAACCAAGATAATCGAAATTTCATGTTTAATCGGCTTCTGAAGTTTTTGACTCACTGTCTGTGGCAAAGTCAAAAAACACTTAAAAAAACATTACGATGATTACAATCGATGTCTTAAATTGTAAGAAGTTCTGATTTTCATTTGTTATTTAGTTGTTATATAGCTGATGATCCTGTATATATTACGATAATTAAATTTCATCATATTTATATTCTTGGATACGTAAGGATATGACTTAAACGGATGGAATATGTGATTTATAGAGCGTACAAATATTATATCATTAAAGGTTGAGTGAATGAATGAATGAAATCATGGAGTTAAAATTTATACTTTTCTCTCCCTTAGATTTTATTGTGTTAATGTTGTTTTTATAGTTTTTCAAAGTGCAGTTAAAATAATTGTAAGACCACATTATTACAGAACTCCAAGAAAGAAAAAGCACAGCAAATGAGGTTCTAATTACGATAAGAACGTCCTTAATTCTCTCGAGAATAATTTCTCTATATATCTAATATACAATCATTATTATTCATAGATCATATGAACTGTTTGATCTGTATGTTTTGTTATCGTTATTGTATAAATTATGTTAGGTGTAATTCTAAGAGTTAAAATAAAGCTTGTACGCAGTTGAGAAATAATTTCTTCTTTGAACTTACTTATTTTATTGGCATTTTATTCATCGGAAATTTCAAAACTTATGCAAAACAAATTAAAGCAAAGCCTATTAGCATACATGGAAAAATGTAACAGTAAGGTGTGGTAAGTCTAGGGCAATTAAAGATAAGTCAAAGGTCTTTTTCCATATCCTTAAACCTGAATTGATAAAAGCAGACAAAAACTCCCACAATCGCCCAGTGTGTCCTCAATTATTATTATCACTATCCAATAGCTTTGGATTTTATTTCAAGATAAAGTGACAAATGATCTTCCATTTTATTCTTTATTCTTATAATAAAACTGTTTTCCTAAGAAGCAGTGTAACGATTTGTGTCGTTTCGCTTTTTAAAATGAATACTTTATTCTTTATCCCCATTCGATCGTTTCTATAGATTAATCTGAATTCATAATTAATCATAATATAATATTGGGACAAAATATGAGCCATAATATGATTTTAGACGCATTTCACGGTATGGTTCTTTTTTCTCCATCCAGTCCCAGAATAACACATTTTATGTGTAAAAACATTTACCGACATTTACTGAGATGATTAAAATCTTCATTCCTTTTGTATGATGCGAAGAATACGTCCACCTAAGGAAGCCAACTCTTTCAACTTTTTCACAACAAGACGCAAGTAATAAAAATAATTATTTGTGATACATCTGGCCAAGTTTGAAAAGAGCATTTTTATGGAAATTACATTAGCTGCGGGAGTGACGAAGTTGAAGTGCAGGGTCAAGTATGACTTAATTCAGATTGAAAAAAATGAAGGTAGACTTTGAACAACTGCCTTATTTGAATAATATTATTACCTTGTGGCTTTTTTTGTTGAGATATCATGATGATAGTTGATTCCAGCATGCGAGTGGTAGCCATACCTATCTGGAAGATGTTTGTAATAAAACTCAGGGTTGCTTCCTGTTCTTGAAAACCAGGGGAGTAGGGCTGATCATTGTCAAGGTCGACTTTTAACCTGCTGCCCGAGTAACACCTGTCTACTCTGTCTTCCGTGATCCAAAGAACACAACTCTTTCTCCACGCACTACACTGGATACCTTTAGAAAGGCTTATAATTTTTTTTAATGTATTCCGTTTTTCTTACCAACCAGTTAGGTAAGGACCAGAAGGGAGAGGAAAATAAATGAGTTTAATCCAATTTTATCGTAACATCTGGATATTGACGGTGTATACATTTTATTGCTTCCAGGAAAAATTCTTGGCTTAGTAAAACTTGGAAAGAATCCTTTGTGGTTGCATAATTAGGTAGTACAGATGTGCACAAAAAGGGATTCGACTTGTATATTGATCAATCGCCCGGTGGCAACTTCTGTTCGCATTGCAATAGTATGTCTATTAGTCTTGCTCCAGAGAAAGCTATTTTAGACTGTAATGAGTTCGCAGACATTATGAAAAGGACTAAAATGAGTATGATGTGAAATATTCAAATATTATATAATCAAAAGTTTGAAGTAAAAATCGAAAGCAAATAGTTATTGATTATTGAAATGCTAACGCTCATTTGTTTCTATTAAACAATTAAATTCTATCTGGATAAATTTATAAAGCATACTGACACATTAATTAGTTTTATAAGTAGTAAAATGAGTAGATAATTCAACAAATAATCATGTAGAAATTCATCTTCTTATGTGGAGAGGTTACAGTGACACGTTTACATTTTGTACATTATATTTATAATTTATACATATTAAGCACATTTGTATAAATTACCGAAATTTTAAAATGCAAACAATCTTTCCTTGAAATGTGAATTCTAAAAAACCATTCTCAAAGTTGAAATGCTGAAACCCAAATGTTGATATTCTCATTGTTAAATGTATGCAAGCATTGATTTCAAATTTTTTCGTCTGCCTTGATTAAACGCAGCAGAAAATAGATCGTTCAGGTAGACGAAAAATTAACATGAGGTTAAAGATAATAAATGTTTCGAAGCTTCATTTTCGTTTTCATACTGATTTTGTTTGAATGTGTCTATTTTTTAGCAAAAATGAGAGACATTTGAAGCATTTAGAATTACAAAAACATGTTAAATTTTTTTCTTCCTACCTATTCCATAGGTTTCATACAGTTTTATTAAGTTTATTTAAATAGTAGTTAATTATTTAAAAGTGCTATGTTTTTGAAGCATTTTTGGTGTTTATTTTAACCCAAGTAAATAAACAATTTATTGCATGACAATAAAGTAAAATGTTAAAAAATATTATTCAATTTAATAATAATCAGGTCAATTTATTAACAAATCAATCTACGGATGTATGGCAATATAGTTCATAAATAAATTTAGGATAGGACATTTTCGCCAGTTTTTAAAATTAATTCGAATTAGGTAATCTCTCGGATTAGAATTAATATCTGCGTCTACGCCTGATATTATTATCATTTGAATCATGACGATATGGCCTGTGAGATTTTTTACTGTAATGGTCTGATGGTGGAGCAGGTTCACGTAGAAGTCGCCTTGGGATGTCCAAGTAATAGAGTCCAGTTTGTCTAAATTAAAAAGGTATTTAAACCAGCAGTTAATATTTAATTCCTTTAACTAGCAGTTGCTAATGGTAAGGAAAAACTTACGACGGAATCCATCCTTCTCCAAAAATGCCTTCAGTTTTGCGAAGTTTTCCGCACATTCCTTGGTAGTCCAATTGGCCGAAGCATTGACATCCGGTCATTTCGGTGAGAATGGACATTGAAAAGAACACTGGAGCCATGTTGTGGGAACAAACCTCTGCAATAAAAATGGTGTTTAGATAAGTTTCAATTATCAAGTTAAAGTTGTACCTATTTGAATGAATGCTAGTTCAATGGTAAAAAAAACAAAGATAAGTTTGACTTACGGAGGGGTTTTTGCGAGTTGATCAAGTTTAGACACTGAGGTTGAGTTTGCATTGGTAACACACCAAAGTTAGGATGGAAGTCCGCCTGTAATTTTAAATCAAATTCATTTTTCATTCAAATTTCGATTACATTTAATTTTCAATTGAATTTTAGTATTACCTACCTGCCCAATATCCCTTGCGATACCATAGGAGCCCCAACTTGTGTGGATTACATCAACTGTCCTAGCGTCAGTACTCTGCAAATCTCTACTTGTGAAACCTGGGATCTTAGCGTAGAACAAAGGACCAGCGGGGTCAAGTCCTTAAGTCAAATGAACGAACATTTTTATCACAAAAATATATGACGAAATATCAAAAACAAAATACAATATGAATTAAAAAAGTAAAACTAGGGTTTAAAAGGACATTATACATTTCAAAATGTTTTAAAAATTCATTTTTCTATCATCGATTGTATACATGAAAATCCTTTTAAAAAATATTATATGATTCAAGTCATATAATACATATATAATGATAATGATTTACGGATCATTTATAAATGGTACGAAAAAGTTGAGAAAAAATTAACGTTCAGTCATGGATTTTAGTTAAGAAATATAAATTGATATATCTTTGAACTTTAGAGAAAAACAGAATATGAAAAAATCCACAATTTTTAAAACAGAATTATATTACAGCAACATTCCAAAAGCTAGACAAGATAAGAACATGATAATGTATAAGCAATGAACCCGGGGGAGGGTGCATGGTTGGTTTGCAAAGCAAACCAACCATGCGCTACGCATTTTTCCTTCACCCTAATGAACGTTCATGTAGGTGATAAGAGCCCTTGTAGCATGATAAGCAGCGGCAGCTGCTCATCAGGTCCCCCTATTACTCTACATTCCTCACATTCCTTCCCTTATCTCTCCACATTCCTTTCTATTGTGTATGTATATCTATATATACCTTACTTTCAGCGCTTATTACTTTTGACCCGCTTCACCTACAGCGTTTTTATTACGCTTACTGAACTCACCTCATCAAGCTCTACAAAACGACACCCCCAAAAAACCCCTGCCTCAAAAAACGTGCACCTGCATGTTCATTAGGGTGAAGGAAAAATGCGTAGCGCATTTTGAATTCATATTAATCTTATTTCTTTGAATTAATTGTAATTAATAAACTAATTAAAATTAGTTCCCAGGGATAATATATGCTTGCTTCGCAAGGATATATATGTTCATTAGGGTGAAGGAAAAATGCGTAGCGCATGGTGTTACTGTTTTAAATAATTAGTAAACTAATTAAAATTAGTTCCCAGGGATAATATATGCTTGCGAAGCACCAAAATCAAATGGTTTTCTCGCATATATTTTTATAAGTGTATAAGCATATTGGAAACAAAGTACCCTGAATTAATTACCGGGGGGTCGTATATAACTTTGGTGTTTATCACCAAAATCGAGATTTTGGAATATGTCATTAAAATCTTACCAGTTATTCTTCCGACAGGCTTAGGTGCGTATTTTCGCACTCGATCCCCAGCGAAACCGGCTACATGAGCTCCTAAAGAAAAGCCTATAAGGTGAACTTCGTCCAAGTCCTTAATAATTCCTAGTTCATTCAGCTTGACGACAAGATCACCCACTCGTACTCCAGCTCGTTCTACGTTTCTCACTGCAGCGGTGTAAATTGGTACGAGGGTACTTGACAGGGCATATGCTAATCGTCCCCAGTCGACGCAAATGATATTGTATTTGTCCTTTCCCAATCCCATCCTTTCCAAATAGGCTAAACACATCATCATTAGTAATTATTGCACTGCAATTAATTGTTAAGGGTATGAAAAATTAAATGACTATGACAGTTACCGTTTTTAACCATAGCAGGCATTGAGGAGTTCTGTGACTGGGTGAACCCATGCATCAAAATTTTAAAAGGAGCATCAGGAATCCAGCGAGCGTTTACAAGGGAAGAACCACGATTGAAGTCCAGGGTGTCAAAGTCATCTGTATTTCTAAAATTACAGGAATGACAATTATCTATGTTGGTATTGCATATTGTGGGATGAAAAGGTTGCACAACTTACGATGGATTGGGGTATAAGTAAAAACCAATGTCGTCTGGATTGGTACTGACAGATTCGCCTGAGCTTGCGGTAGTGAAATCTTCGATCAGATCCCATTTCCAAGGAACTGTTCGTTAAAAGTTACAACAGAAATTATGATAATATTCTATAAAAAACTTTTATAAATAAAATCACTTTTCTTCTAAAATTAAATGAATGAATGAAAATAAATTATTACGCATGATTCGATTCAAAAGACTTCGTTCGGCCAAGTTCTCCGCTTCATTTGTGGGAGGAGGTGTAGGTATTAGGTTACCCATGTCAAAAGCTAGTGTAGAGCTGAAGAAACAAAGCCCCAGAAGGGCGAGTTGAATTTTCCCCATCCTCAAAAAATATTTTCTTTTTGAAGAGGTTGTTTTAATATATAAGAATTTTTGGCGACTGTGTAGAGAACTGGCCCTTCGGTTGAATATATACTCGTGGAATAAGGCTCATCTCAGCAATTTTTGACGGAGTCAATATTCTTCGTAGCATCTTTTAAAACTTGAATCAATAAAAAACAAAGCAAATCAAACGTTCATCAAAAAATAAATGTATAAACTGCAAGAATGCTTGCTTTGAAAATTCAAATTTATTGACGATAAGAACCTTAACAAAAGTACATATAACAAACAAATCAAGCCAATATAAATTAACAACCTAAACTAAAAGTTTTTAAAATCAACAAGATTATAATTTACGGAGTTACCAAACTCAGCGTCAAGCTGCCATTGCTGAGTGTATATTTTTAAGCGATTGATAGCTCGTATTTTAGCTTTGAAGCAACTCTACAAATTTAATTTAGTACGTATATTTTCAATTAATTCAGCAATGGCGTTATAACAATTTTTCCTGAACAACTTTTAATTATTGAATCCCACATGGAATTTCAGCCAGTCAGCGATAAGCGAAAACGGCAATAATTAATCTTGTTCAATTTTGATGAAAAAAATATTATAAAAATGAGAAAAAAAGAAAGGTGACATTGTAAGCTACTCGTCAATAGTTCAAAAGTTATCTTTCAGCTTTTTTGATGTTTAAGTTTGCTTAATATCATAATAAATATTCGCAACAAACTAAACAGTTAGCTTAGCGTGTTTCTTTGCTTTGACTTTGATGTCAAAAGTCAAATGCATTCATTTTTTGGACAAATAGACTTTGTTGTGTCTGTTATTCATATTATATTTTATTAATACATCGGGTCATTCATTCATTTGAATTCCGGTTAGATGTACAAGAGTAATTGTATGAATTCACAAAAATTTCAGGATATTCTTTTATCTTAAAAATGTAAAATAATTTTTTCGTACACAAATAAATCCATTCAAAAAAAAAGCAATCCTATGAGATTAAGTAAACCAACCATCAACCAACGTAAGCAACCTTTTTGCATTTTGATAATATGATAATATTTCTATCTGAACAGAATTTTCTATGAATAAGTTGGCTATTCTCTGCTCATTTGTGTACGTAGATAAACTTGTTTATCGCGAATTTTCACGCATCAATAGCATTATGATGATAATGGGAAAAAATGAAATGTTTAAAGTCGGGTAGTCATGGAACTGAGAAATATTTTATAGTTTTGAGTTTTAATAGTAGTTCATTGATTCGATCGAACGGAGTTAAGTATTAACTGAACGTAATCCTCGTTTGAAACTGTCTTAGTACAGAATTGGTTACCAAATAACATTTAGAACTTACACTTCTCTCTAGTGAAAGGCAAGTGGTTCAGAAATCCAGGTGTTATTTGATCATCCACCAGGTAGAAGCAGGAGAATAGAAATCTTGACTCTCTTTGTTCTATTAAGAAAGCTCAAAGCTCATGATTCTGCTTTAAAAGATCCTGAGTTATTGAATAGATTTTAGAATGACACACATAAACATGATAAAATTAGTTTGTTTAATTCAGCAATTTAAAGTGAAATGAATGCAAAAAAAATCCACTCCTTAATTTAGGAAGAACTTCCAGTTTATTTAATTCATTTCATTTCATCAGTCATCATATTATATGTAGGGCAAAACTGTATTTGAAATTTTTATACACAACATCCCTTGTTGCATCGAAGTTATTCATTAAATACTGAATGGTAATCTGATATTTAATAACGCTGCAATATAAAGAGTGTCTTGACAGATGGATACGCTTACGTAGTATTATTTCTTCCAGAAACAACTAAAGTGAAACTGGTGGGTGACTGGGCTGTGGTATTAATTGACGTCTTTAAATAAATTAACGTCAATCTCCGTTCTGCGTTTTTAGTTATAAGATGAACAGGAAAATATTTTGAGTACCATGCGTATCTACTTTACTATATTTATATAATATTACAGCAATTGCTGATCTTCTTCTGACATATATTTATAATTGTACAGAAGCATAAATATGAAATGGTGTCGTACACACATCCACACGAGTATAAGTGTACGATAACGATCATAATGTACTTTAGTTTTTATTACGTATTCCTCAAATCGCTGATGGAATTTTGCAAGCTTAACATTACATAGAATATTTAAATTTGTTTTGAATTTGTAGGAAATATACCGTTGTTACATCAAAAAATGGAATTGAGAGAGAGTTGCTCTTTTTTAGTTGAGATGAGAGAGATTGAGTCAACGGTTTTAACTGTTAAATTGAAATTTTGTGCATAAACCAAGCCCAATACAATTTTCAATAATATTTATACATTTCGCACTCAATTTTGTTCAGGGTGGAATTGGTAATTCGCAATTTGCTTTTTTGTCTCGTGAGAAGTTTTAAAACTCAATTAGTGAATACGAGTATTATTCGCATACCAAGAATTGGTGTAAAATACTAACTAATTAATAATATAATATCATATTTCAGTATAATATATTATTATAGTATATAATGTACGAAAGTAAGATGAGGATAGAGCTTTAAAATATAAATTTTATGGCCAAAAGAGAATTCTTAAATAATTGAATATTTGGATGAGAAAGATCACAAAAGATGATCTCAGAAAAGTGATTTTGCTCCATAACTAGAAGCAATGGGCGACGGATTTGGAGTCAACATGAGCGGAGTGAAAGCATGTGTGGAAGGAGACTTGCACGGTGACTGATTTCTTTGGGGTGAAGAACCACTGCTGCAATGGTGCAACTTGCTCACTGCAAATACAAACAACATACACAAGATTAAATTTATATTCACACCATTTACACTTCATTTTTCAACTAAAGGGTTCCATATACTATTCCATTTTTACTACAGTCTATATATACTTCCTTCCTGCCTTTTATTCTGTGAAAGCTTTTTTTTTATTTATGAACTACCTATATTTATACTTCATATAATTTTTATATGTTACTTAAATATTAATGGTTGGTAAAAATCATTCCAAAGAAAAAGAAAATGTGTAAGTATGAAGTAATGCATTCGTCAATAAATAATTATTTTTATGAGTTAATTATCCAACCCTTAAGTAGCCACATGATATCTTCAAAGTATCTTATGACATTGACTATATCACAGTGTGGGCTAAAAGTGGCATGGCAGAAGAAAGCGATGAACCGAAAGAATAAGATCAATTATTGTAATTCATGTAAGATTAAATGAGAAGAGGCACTGTGACCAAAAGCCAGATGGACCAAAGAAGGAGGGGATTGGGTCGTCTGTGATTATTCTAAAGAAGTTAGAAAGGGAAGGAAGATTAAAATTTGTATAAGAGGAAGGATTTGGGTTGTTACTTACTAAGTCTGATTTTTTACTCTTTCCTTCCCGATCTTCCAACTCTTAACTTAGAAATCGGATAGGAAAGTAAAGTAAAAGTAAACTTAGATATAATCAAACGCCACCGTCTCAAGTCAAGAGCCAAAAGTGCTCGAAGTCAGTCGTGATGGTGGTATTACATAGAGTAAGTAGAGAGAGAGAAAGTATTACGTAGTAAGACTATTGAAATGGGTGGAAATTGTTAGGACGGATGTTATAAGTATAGAATGTTTGGGTGCAAGAGGAACTAGAGAAACACAAGGATAAAAGGACGATGCCTAGCGTCGCTTGTGATGGTTTAATCTAGGAAATTGCGGCTCATATTGCTTCAACCATTTGTCTCACTTAATGTCAAGTAACCGCTCCATGCCACATGATGCCCAACCCAAAGAAGGACCAAACTCATCCTTTCTCTGAGGAAGAAAAAGGCCTGGGTGGAAGTGAAAATCTATACAGACCAGAAGAGTCACACTTATCAGTAACTCCAAACTTCATCTGAAAGTGAATTCACCCAAGACCAAGGCTACATAGAAGAGAGACAGAGTGGTAGTAGAGTTAGTTAGCTTTATTTCGCTCTTCTACACAGATGAAGAAGTTAAAAGGTACCTCAACCCAGTCTACCCAAAGCTTTCCCCCCTGAGGTTCCTTCGAACTTCCAAAAGTACAACAACAAATAAATGCAAGTAAACTGCAAGCACTATCTTATCATCATCATCATCGTGTGTACATTATTTTTGGCTCTTCTATACTTTTCTCATTATCTCCGACCTATTCTCAAGTATAAAACTTTGTACACGAATTTCATAAGCACGAACTCCACTTAAAAACATTAATCATGATGCGTACCCCATGTAATCTCATTTAAACAGTTTAAACTACTGAATGCTTTGTATTTTATATGTAGTTGGGGAAAACTAAAGTTATTCTTATTATATAAGGTTGTTTCATCAGTGACTATCTGAACATTATTAATTGTATTTGTCCCTGAAAGTCAAACAATTGAATTGAACTCTGAGATTTTCCTAAGAAATGAAATTATTGACAAAACAAATGAATTTAATTGATGTGTGTATAGCTAATAAAAAATTACCTGAAGAATCCAAGTGTTTAGAATTCTCTTTGGCTGATTTTCCATTGAGTTCTTGTGATTTGATACTTGGAGAGTTGACACTATTTTCCCCATTAGTATTCCCATTCCCTGAATTATTGCTGTTACTTCCGCTTCCTTGTCCAGACGAATTTGATCCATTTGAGTTACTCCCTGAGCCTTGCTTTTGTTGAGACAATCTTTCTTGCTTTCGGAACTTGGCACGTCGATTTTGAAACCATACCTAGTAAACAGTCAAAAATTAAGTATAATTGTGAAATTTATTTGTTAAAATTATTCCCTATTTACAGTACTATTTATTTATGCATAATGTACAAATATATTAAGTGACTTAACAAAGAGCATTTTAAACTCTCAATAAAAGTCTTATAAATTAACATGGATGAGCAGTGAATAATCACTTGATAAAACGTAGCTTTAGAACGATGAGCTTAATGAAATACGACGTGTTTACTCTAAATTGACATAATCTTCAATGACCCCACCAACGAGTCATTTAAGCTTTTAGCAAAAGGCTTATTATTCATGTTAACTGTATCCCCAGTTTATTATCCTGCTTTTTACTTCATAGAACGAATGAGAAATTGATTTACTTCATAGTTATAATGTTATAAATGTTAACTGCCTGTACAGGAATATGTCACATCTTTAACCGAGCCACCTGTCATTGTTGACTCGGCTAAATTCCCCTTTTCATTCCTTGCC
>JAQFYJ010000352.1:0-14333 GCA_034694685.1 Isotoma anglicana | reverse complement strand
TGTCCTCACCCAAAATCAGGAACGTCTAAAAATATTATATAATTAAAAATTACATACTTTTAAATTTAAAATCAATTTTAAAATATAAAATTTAAATAATTAAGAAATTTGTTAGAAATTTAACTTTACCTTATTCTGATTGACACACTTAGAGCAATCATTATAAATTGCTGGCGATGTTAGGTGATGAATAACCCCACTTTAAATTTCTGGTGCCAAAAAGGCAGCAAAAAGGATAAATTTTGAAATAGCAGAGAATAACATAATTCGAAGAAATAAATTGTTTAGTTTTAAGAAATTTAAAAATTTAAGAATTAGTAATTAAATAGAAATAAATTTTTAGTTAAGAAGTTTAATTTTAAGTAGAAACTTAAGAGGAATAAAATTTGAATTTAAAAAGTGAAAGTGATAAGTTAAAAGATGATCAAAGACTGATGGCAATTCCAGTCAAAATTCTTGTTTAAATATTAAATTAATTAAAATGTACTTAAATTAGGATTTAAATCTGCAAACCAAAAGGTTTAAAGTTTAGTTTTAACTTTAATAAAGTGTAAATTCATCAGGTTAGAAGTTCACAAATTGAGACTCAACCAGTTAAATATTGATTAACATTAGCAACTTTAAAATTATTAAGATAATATCAGCAAAGATAAGATAAGACTAACAACCAATCCACAACACTCACATTCTCTGTGAGAGAGAGAGGAACGAAGTTGACGCGAAGAAAGAGAGAAGCTAGATAAAAACTCAACTCGACTTCTCAACTAAAATTCCCATCTATTTTAAACACATATTCCATGTATTTTTACTTAGCAAAAATCTGTATACAAAAACTTTATCTAAGCCTTACTTTAAAACATTGTGATTTTGGAAGTAATCACTTCTTCAGGAAGGGAATGTCAGTAAATGATCTTATGTGTAAATATGTATAAATATTAGAAAGGGGGTCACACACAACTACGTAGTTCTTACCGGTTGTGTAAATAGAAAGAGAGAATCAGGAAATGCAATGTAGAGTAATAGTAGGTATTAAGATGATATAAATACAAGAGTGCAAGATGCACTCGAGGTCCTTGTCTGTGGACAGAGTGCATGTATGCACTCTGCCACATGAAATAAATACATTACCTCTACTCTACAACGGCCTTGCACTTGGTGCAATGGCATGTGTATTCCATCAATTATTCCTTATCATCATCATTCTCTCATACACATAAACACATCTAACGGGTCACCCCTTACCCACGGTTATACACAGTAACTTTATAAAGCAACAAAACGTATAAACCTGACAATAGAGCTAAATTGACATTTTATTATGATAAGAATAGTAGGGGAAGATGCAAAGTAAATGAGCCAAGGTGAAATCAATGACAAACATAAAAGATCATACACTTTTAAAGTCAAATCAAATTTAATTCCTCATACCCGTCAAACCAATTACAAGTTTATGTGAAAATGAAACCAATTATGATCAAATTATAAATCAATTATGATATGAGTATAATCAGGACAGTCCTTCTCCAGAGAAGCGGGCGGACAGCTCCTCACACCCACAGCACTTGGGGGGGACCTCACGCAGCCAAGCCTTCAAAGCTGGAAGAAATCACATAAAGATTTAATTTAGACTTAGGAGTATTATGACAACTCAAGACAACATTTTAGGAAAGTAAGATTCCTAGAAATTATTATGGCTAGATGATTACAAACAATATAATAAGGTAACGTACCCCAACGAATGACGGATGGACTCATTTCGAGTTCCGCCGCATGCTCGTTAGCATAGGTAATGTCTTCATCACGTCCCACTATTAAAACAAAAGAAATAGTAAAAATATATATAGCATTACGATACGAAAGACTATACAATTATACTATACGATATATATATATACGAAATATACTCTAAACAAGTAAAGATTTTAATGTTAAACAAGTAAAAGTACTTACCACCGGTGCATCCTATAAAGGCAAACAGGCTTCGAAAGGCCAAGAACTCCTTAAAGCAGAAGATCCTTTCACACACGAAGTGGTAACCCCTCCGTTCCGGATTTTCCGCTTATTGTCGTCCCAATTGCACATGCATAAATCTTAATTTAAATCCAATTGAATAATAAATTTGAATTGTCGAATTAAACCAATTAATAATGTATGCTGAATCAAAGTAGAATATTTTGTTGTTATTTCTACACTATGTCCTCCTTATAGAATCGATAATACCGGGCGGGTTTATCCAATCGGTGTAGCCACCTGAATAAAGCATCTTCCCGTGTGTACCGATAAGAATCTTACACGAAAGGGCAGAGTCTGATCGGTTCCTTTTGATTCGAATGGACTGGTGGTGGCGTAGCCGTTGGAGGAAAACAATTGGCACGAATTTCCTCCAACGCCCGTTTCAGAGATGACCAGCTCTCCTCCATGCCCTCAACTAAAAACAAACAATTTATACCTTTCAAATGTCCGTCCAATTTCTTAAATTTACCCGAAAATCTATGTCAAAACACTGATCACTATTCATAAAATTAATTGGTCAAATTAGAATAGAAAACTTACTGTAAATGATATAGCCTTTGAGTCTTCAGAAAGTACTCCTTAAGAAATAGGGAAGCGCCATTGCCATCCGCATCGGAGATGTCCAAACGAGTACGGGTACGGGATATATTCGCCTTCGCAAAGATGAAGTGAATCCGGGCATACGAAGTGAGAAATCTGACTTCTAACCGGGTTTGATCTACAGGCCCATCTCAGTAGAAACTCATTCCCTATGCTAGAATACAGAAAAAGAGTTTTACTCAAAAATAACTTAACTCCACCAAGGGAGGAGCCCACAAATCAATCACAAACCAGAAGAACACTAGAGAGAGAACAAGCTAATGAAAACCCGCTTCATTCCCTCTTCAAGAAATTCACTCATCTCACGTTCCTCTACAACAAAATTTATCGGTGTTATCTCATACAAAGACATGTATAAAAGGTTCAAGCAAAATCATTAAAAGACTAGTCCGTCTGATTATTACAGGACAAAAGTCAACATACAGTTATATTAATTAGCCAAATTTTAGAACTCAGTTACTTGGCATTTATCACGAAGCTCAAAAGAAACACAAAGTCACAAACTATCAAATTAGACTGTATCAAAGACAGCTTAGAGATAATGAGGAAGTCCATGACTATTACCTCAGTATCATGCGATTATGCATGAACGTAAATCCTCACATGAACATACATGAAAAGATTGAGTATCTTTTGGAGGGACTGCGCGTTGGCATAGCCCAGAATATGAGGCGTAGGAAATTCGCCAGACATAGCGATATTATAGATGCAGTGCTAGGTTTAGATACTCTACGTAAACACCCTGTCAAACTCTCCGACGAAATTCGAAACCGCATGGGCCAGGTCATTTGGAGTATTACAGTAAATATTCCTGCCCCAGGACTCGTTCCAAGTCCATTAGTTGATCCCCAAGTGAATCTGGAACCTTCACTTGGTCAGAGAGATTACTCTCATAAGTTCACTACTCAACCCATGCCCCATAGTAACGTAAATCTAGGCCTGAAGACACAATATTCTAGATGTGATTTTGAACATTACAAACAGAGAATAGGAAGAAGGGAACAGCGGATAGGCTAAGCACAGCTTAAAGAAACGGAAATCGCAAGTGCTCAAGCTCATTTGAGAAATAGATCTCCTAACAGTTCCATTAGAAACCCTACAGTTCACTCTAGCTCACGTTTATCCGATTCCATAGGAGATAGTTTTCCTCCTAAAATGCACAGTACCTTAAGTAATCCTCCACCAAAATTAGTGAAGCCTTCACCCTTATGTCATTCGTCTCGCAAAACTCTTAGATTTAAATCTAAAAAGGGAAAGGAACGAAGAAGCTCACACAGCGTTCTCGTATCCTAAAACCCCAAAGAAACGACACTCACATGGCTATGACCATTATCACACTTGAAAGTTACTCTCTCATTTAACTCCTTTTCAACAGATAGCTTTATGTCTCTAAACATTCTTGTTTTCTTTTATATCGGTTATGTTCCAATTCGTCTCTCCACAGTAAACGTATCACAGTAGGTATCAAAAACGAAACAAAAACCTCAAATTTGCTTTATGAAACTTAAATATAGGTTCGCGATAAAATAGTTACAACTTCTGAAACCAGCACAAGACACAAAGTGCAGTTGAACTTTTTGATCTTTCTTTCACATAGATGTGCATCACTCTTGTAGGTTAGTAGACTGAACTGTAGGCATACCCATTGCATAGAATTTGATAATATTTAGTATGGTTAAATATTAGTGAAAAAGCAAGAGTGAGGTTGAGCAAGTGACCATGAACTTCCTAACAAACTCCTGGTTATTTTCCAATCATTAATGCTATGAGAAGCCCTCGGCAAGCTCAAAGTAGGTATGCAGTTTAGTTCTTGGACTTGCTCATCCACTTTAACTCTCTGCAGTAGAGGAAATTGCATAAAATTCGATGCCAATGAGGTGTAACTCATCTTAGACGTATTAACTAGCAGGTTGACCCAGGGGTCCCTCATTATGTAAAGATTTCAGCGTAAATCTTCTTCACCGGGAGGGTGAATAGTAGATAGGAAGCTAAGAGGAAACAGCTACCTATAAAGGAAGGGGTGGCAAGGTAGCCACTTACCTTCTCTCATTGTTGAATTTTAGATATAGCAAGGCAAGTCTGCAATGGTGAGTTTCATAAAACCGAATTAGTGATATCATAGAGACGTCCGAGTCAGTTACATTATGATGACTTCGGGTGGCACCTGTCTCAGCCACGCTTTTAGGGCTGAAAAGAAAACCAAAAACAGGGAATTATTTATGAAACAAAGGTAATTTAGTGCTTCTGTTTTCAAAGTGAATAAAATAAAGTATGTAAAAGTTAGAAGTCGGACAGAAGGCCATACGTGGCTTTATAAGCTACTCTTCTAATTTGACGTCTCTCAGAAGTGACGGAACTTGAAAATGATTTTATAACTAATATTGTAAATCATTTTTTTAAGCAGAAATTTCAAAAGCTACAGTGAAGTGACTCAGGAATAATTAAATAAATTCAGTGTATTAAGCGTTTTACTTGACTCACCCCATCGAATAAGAGGAGGAGACATTTCCAGATCTTTGGAATGCTCATTCGCCCAGGTGATGTCTTCTATTCTACCAATGCCCGTACATCCCAGGAACCCATACCATCGGATGAAGGGAAGGTAACTGGTAAAGCAGAAATATCTGTAAAAATAAATAAGAAACGTTAAATCGAAACACTTATAGTTTAAATAGATAAACTTGAAATTCGTCTGAAAATAGTACATTATTATCAGATATGTATACAACTTTACAGACACAAAAATAGCGACTTACCGATCACATATGCAGTGATACGCCCTTAGTTCCGGCTTAGTTTTTAGTTCCTCTTCGGAAAAGCAGTCTGCCTCCGCATCATTGGCCGCAGGGTTATTAACGATGTAGACGTAATTTGGGTGATTTACACACACCACACAACGGACTTGACCCTTTGGTTCCAGTGTCCAGAGTGCGGTAGACTCAGGGATAAACCAATACCCCAAAAAGAGATACAGGATCAATCCTTTGAGGATGCAAATTAATGCCACTAAACCACACATGTTTTCTCAATCGAAATTCTTTCTTTCCCCTTGTAAAGAAAACTTTTAATTTTATCGGAATAAGACGTTAAAGCAATATGACATCAAAAGAAATCAATAATGAAGTTATCTATGCCAGTTGCAGGGTATTTTATGCAAATCTTTGAAGACCTGTTCAGTATGTAAGAAGCCACAAACATTTTTCATTCATTATAATATGCCAGCTGGGCACTTTTAGAATCAACACAACCATTCTCTGCTAGGAAGTAGTTTATCGTTTTTTTTAACCATCAGCTTAAATACAACCATTCTCTGCTAGGAAGTAGTTTATCGTTTTTTTTAACCATCAGCTTAAATACAACCATTCTCTGCTAGGAAGTAGTTTATCGTTTTTTTTAACCATCAGCTTAAATATGACAATAATAACAGAAAGATTTCAATAACAAATGCGGAATTGCTTAATAGGAAGACTCATCCATTTGTAAATGCTCTGTATGATTCAGTCATGAGACAATTTATGCACTTTGTGCACTTTTTTCTTAATCTTAATGAGTTTCTTTATTCAATGAATGAAATCTCTTATGCAATGCAGTCATGTACATTTTATGCTTAAGGCTTTCACTGGCCAGAACTGGCCACAATGCGATTAACTTACGTTTAAGCCAACTCGATTTCTTTTCTGCTTACTCACCCTTCCTAAATAACTGTGGAAATTTTCCACCCTAAGTAAAAATGCAGCGCATTTTTCCAACACACGTGGGGTGGGGTAGTTTTATTCACATTAACGTACGGTTTCACGGTATTCTGGAAGTTACCGCTGGTAGATTTTTATAAACAAGTAAAGTTGCCTTGCATGATTTGACGTGTGATTTAGTTATGCAGAGAGGAAAAACTTACCTTTCGAGGTACGTTTCGCCTCTCTAAAGATGTATGGATGATTATTTTTAGCAGTCGTGGTTTTTCTATTGTATCAGTGTAACGAGGAAGTAATTGGACGTTTTAATAAAAGTTACTAATTCGGATTCATAATCGGTCGTGTCGTGTACTCATTGAACAGTAAGAAGTGTACGAAGAGAACGTTAATTAGAGCCAAGAACGTTTCTTTTCACAATTATGCAGAAATTACCCATTGTATCACTCCATTCAACAATTCAACTCTGTAAACAAATGTCCTGTCTTCGAATGTACTTGAGCAATTGCTAAGCAAAGCCCCTGTAACTGCAGATTGTGCTGGAGGTTTAATCCATTCATATTTACGCCCTTCAGCCGTACCACTCTCAGGAAGAAGGAAAACCATTATGTCCGCATCTCTACCAAATGATAATTAATTGTATGCATATAATAAAGGATGAGAAAAGTCAAGAGAAGATCACTGATGAAAGGTCAGATGATTTCCTTATTAATGAACTTGCTTTGTATTATAAATTACATTAAACAGTCATACACCAGCGGCATTTGCACGAATACAATTGTGATTTAAAACCAGCAATCAATATAATGGTTTGCCTGTTTTACTTTTCAAATTGTAATCCTCCAAATTTAAGACTTTTTAGTCTTAAATAGATAATAGATAGATATTATATAATTATCATTCATATCATATCACACACCTCTGAGCGCCGGAACTGATGACGTAGTGCAAGCATAGGGCAGGTGGTTTAAAGTTTTGAAAGGATAAAATTGGGGCATCAAGGGAATGTCCTTACAATAATAGTTGATGGCCTTCGTAATTTGATGCTACAATAAGTTGTATAAAAAAATGATGAAATTGACTGACCACACTACGCCTTTTTTAACGGCTCATTCTTTCAGAGATCATTCTTTGGTCTTATATTGTGTTTTTTTATTCATTCCTGATCGCTATGATACGCCAATGTATTACAATAGATTAGGTTTTAACGTAGCACTCAAAGGTATGGCCGGTTTCTCTCTCTACAATTCAAGATTGACAGAGAGAGAGAGTGAGCGACCCAAATACGGAGAATATTTCAACACTACGAAGTTATTACATTAGCAACACATAATAGCAAAAACATATTATCTATCTATTATCAAAAAAAATAGACAAAACTGACAGAGCCTTCATTTCTTCATTTGATTTAACATAATACTCACATACTTCTTTCAAAGATTTAGTCTGTATTACCTGATATGCATTGGTTTTGAAAATATACGGCTTTTATGAGAAAACTAGACTTTATGTATGAATCTGGGCATGCATATTGTATTGCTTCATTCAATGATTATGACTTACTAACTAATCAATGGAGAAACTGCTGCTACTAGATTAACACTGACTAGAATTCTGAACAGATTTAAGAAATATTAAATTATAAGTCATTTTAGTATGGTATATTAATGAAATTAAATATTATATCTTTATGTTGTATATACTAAGCAAATCATGTTCCATCATATTGCTAGTGTCTCCGGTATCCTACTAGCGATATGTTAGCGTAACCATTTTAACTAATTGTTATGCCGTACATTACCTTTGGGTAATATGCGACTCAACCCGGGTAACACGATACCCGGAATGAAATACGAGAAGGACAGAATAGAGATAATATTTAATCGTCTATTAAATAAAGACTCGCTACTTTACAATTGTATTATATACTGAGTACCGATGGTTCTGTTACGAAGCATGATTTACCTCCCTACTCTGAAATAGTGCAACATTCTTTTGAGGTGGTTGAAACAATTAAGCTCATGTAGTTTTATATCAGAAAATACGGTAAATTAAACACATTTTTTATTGTAACTTTGTTGAACTGAAAGCTTTGTAATGAAGTGCCTAACTACAATTTTGAATTCGATGATTGGAAGTTTTTTTTCTATTAATTTTAGTACAAACGTTGTTTCAACATCTAGAGATATTCCGGAGATGAAAGATTTTCGTGAACCGCACATAGTAGCAATAGTATTTTACGACTGCATTTGCATGACAAAGAAAGTAATTCAAACGCGTTACTGATTACAAGCAATAGGGTAATACTTGCAAACCAAAACCTATAGTTTCAAAAAAAGGTTTCAAAATGAATATTTATATTTTGTTTATGGTAATACAATTAATATTGTTATCTTACCAAAGCAAGGCATACACCATTTAAATAAAATGGTTGAGGGGCTATTCACATATAGCATTGTGAGTCTCTATTGATCCCGAATATCCATATAATGGGATATCGCATATAACTGATAAACGAAATAAGTCTTCTAGTGGTCCATACTCAAAATCTGTTCTTTATATTCGTCTGTGTGCCAAATATTCATTCCAAGATATAAGAATTTATCATCCAGGTAAACATTAGTTAAAACGATGTTTCCTATTAAACTTAGGAACGATAGTAATTTAAACCCCGTGTATAATAATAAATATTTCCACGAAGTCGATTGTTCTTCATATAAAAATTTTATTATATATTGAACTTTCAGATTTTTTTGGTTGAATCGGATTCATTTTTCGGGATTCCCAATAATGGTTGTTTGATCAGATCTTCACAAATGTCTTGTCCAGAATATGTAAGGCACTATTGCTATTATTGATTGTAGTCCAAGCCATGCACATAAATGTGTTGCATAATTTCTTGACGTTTTAATATTCTTTTTAAATTTTGGATGACTAACTCCACATGGAATATATATTCCATGGCGGATCTGCATTTTGTCTGAAAATTAAAAACAATTAGAAACTTTATAGAATTGGAAATTCAAACATTAATTTTATGCAAAAAATCCGTTACTTTTTCCAACGTATGTATATGTTCCCATCATCCAACAATATGTTTCAATATAATTTTGGTTTTTATGATGCGTGTGACATGCGAAGGATTTGTCTGTAAGAAATTATTTTGTTATAATGTTAACAAATGCTTAGTTATACTTAATTGATTCCTTCTTTTGCAAATTAGTGTAAAAATTTAAAAGTATGAGTCACACTTCAGAACCTTACCCGAGTAAGACTGGCAGGTTATTATCACTGTGAAAATTAAAATTATTATTGAAGTATATTTAAACGCTATGGTATCCACATGTGATACAACTGTAACTTTTTTTTGAAAATTTTGGCAATGTCCAGCATTTTTAAAGATTGTAAAATGTAACAAACTTTTATTGGTTTAGTTTTTTGAATATTTTTTATAAAAAATTAATTTAAATGTTTAAATTATTCACTAATTTTAATAACTTTATAAGATTTATTGGTATGGTATGAATATAAAGTTTAGTCAAACTAGGAGGAGATTCGTGTTTTTATTTTTGAGGAATATGACAGATTGCATCAATAAAAGCACAGATAAAGATATGTCTTATAGCTTGGAATATTATTCTTTGTGAGCTTACATAAAAATGCAGTATTTTGAAAAACATTGTGTGTAATTCATTTTAGATTAATGTATTGGTTTATTATTATAATAATTAGACTTATTACCCAATTAAAATTAAATTTATTATAAGTATGTTACAATGTTAAATAGACTTAAAAGTCAGAATTGGAATGAGGTATATCTAGTCTTACTAGTATCATCTTCATAAATTATCAGGGTTAAAGATTATGAACGGAATTTGTTATAGTAATCGTTATCACATTCCTTTGTTTTATTTTGCATGAAGGGATGTAATTTTCATTTTGCAAATAGCATGAAGTCATTATGTATTTTATTATACTAAAAGTATCTATTAAAATTATTTTTGTCATTCGTCTATGGAAAGCTTCTGCTACAACATTTCAAGAACACTCCAACTGCAATTTATGTAAGCACATAAAAATTGTTTTTTAATCAAAATATATTTTATATAGTTTTAAAATTTATTACTGACAACCTAACATAAAAACAAATTGTAATTGAGATTTTAACCTTATCCCATAAAACTTTTAATGGATCAAGTCAAATTAATAGTATTACTTACCAATATATAAAATTTCCGATTCCCTTAATTCAATGAATTATTCAAAATAATTCAACAAATTCAAACCTATTGTACTTTAATTTTTCAAACTTTAATTATTAAAAATATTTGCTAATTTTATTATTTGATGTAAACTATGAGTAAGACTTTAAGTTTTTAAAAATTTAAATAATAATATAATAATAATTATTTATTTATTTTTAAGTTTAAAATATGTCTTGCTATTGCAAAATAAATGGGACGACTGGATGCCCCCATTTGTTTTGTCCAAACCGTTCACGTGGTGTCGGGTAAGATACCCCTTCATCTGGATCATCTAAATATTCTTCAGGATCTTTGACTGGATTTTTTTCTTCTCCATCGTCTCCAATGTCGCAATCTTCAAGGGCGTCTTCTCAATGTTCAAAATCATCTGGATCAACATCATTATGTTTTTCAGGAAGTGCGTCCTCCCAAGGAACAAGGTCTCCTGGATCAACTGATTCATGGTCTTCTGGGAGTTCGTCTTGGAAACCGTCTTCTGGAAGTTCATCTGGAACCTATTCCGGAAGTTCATCTTGGACCTATTCCGGAAGTTCATCTGGAACCTATTCATCACGATTATATGGGTCGTCTAGTTCTTCTGGAAGTTTATTTTCTTCAGGAAATTCGGGCGGAAAATATTCAGGATTTGGAAACAATAACGGGAGTAATAGAAACGGGAATTCTTTAATTTGGAATTTTTATTAAAATAAACTTAAACATTTTCAAATTACTCAATTAAATGTTTTATTCAATCCAAATTTATAATTCTCATACTTCTTTAAATTTCGAATGAATGTCATTCTATGCTAATAAGGTCTAATAAGGTCCCACCAGAATAACTGCCCACCCCGGAATACTACCCAACCCTTTTGACAAGGTTGAAAAAATAAAGCCCCATGGGCATTTAAACCAGGAAATACGGTAGTTTAAACTTATTTGAAGTCTGAGAATATTGTATCATCTTCATTATTTCATTCAGCTTACCAATCTAGACCAAAAGGGATGTTCGCTGAAAAACATAATTATGCATTCGCTCAGTAAAATGATAAAAATCATTGGAATCATAGATTTTGATTAGTAGATTATATTATGATAATATACATGATGCTATATCAAAAATTGGAAAATGTTTAAATTTTACATGCTTGATTTGGTTTTTGCGTTGCATCATTTTTGAAACTAGTTTTAATTTAAAGACGTTCATATTTTAAAATAAAACGGTGAATTTATTGAAATTAAAAATCTGTACATTTCCCCACAAAAAAAGGTTGATTGAGACAGGATGATTGTTTATTTCATATTGCCCATGTCAAATGCCTATAAAAATGACCAAGTCAAGATTTTGAGATTAAAACTGAAATCCAAGTTTCAATAGCATTTCATCCATAAATTATTTTCTCCAAGGATTATTGTTATATTTCACGTATGTGGACAATTCTGGACCGGAAACGTGAGTAAAGGAGAAAGATAATTTTTCTGTGTGATCTACTTTCCTCTCCGGAATTTCTCTCCAGATATTTTGCATCAAAAATTAAAATATTAAATTCTTGAATTTTAAATTTCGAAATATTTTAAAGAATAGAGAACCATAAGTAAATCAGCGGTAAATAGTGGAATTAGTATTTCCCTGGAGGCTGCATGGTGACCTTTTTCTACTAAAATGGGACCAATCTTTAAAGAACCAACGCTTTAAAGAACAAAGAAGGATGCAACGCTTCCGACTTGGATATCATTTTGTCAGCCTAGGGTCGGCATATTAAACACAATAAGGGGTTTTTATGCCTTTGCAACCCTTAGTTAAAAACCTTTTTCGGGTAAATTATAAACAATAACCGTATTTTTCGCAATTTCATAATTTGAACACGATTTAGCAGCTCACTTAGCAATTCAATTTCGAATGATAATTGAAATTGCAAATTAATTAATTATAAATTGTAATTGCAGGTAAAACAGGCAGAGAACAAGAGTGACTAACGGTGAACTTTTAAAATGTAAATACCCTATGGTACTGTTTAAGACAGACTCAAGCCTAAGCCGATCAAAATCAAGACCCAAGTGATGAAAAATCTGCAGAAAGTGAACTGCACATTATGTCACATCCTCAGTCACCTGGCCCTTGTTTGCGAAACAACCAACATAACCATATTTTCGTTGTAATCAAGAAGGTATTCGTTGAGGTGTATCTCTCTGCCATGGCCGCAACAACAAGTTTGTCTCAGGGAGGAAATTTGTAATCAAAAAGTGTAGAATTAAAGTTTTTAATACGAACATCGCTGTAACGCTACAAATCATATTTTAATGTTTAATTCAAGTGTAACAATTTGAAATTGAAATGAAAGGCTTGTAGTTCAATTTGATGACAAAGAGTCTCAAACTGGAAAATGGGATAAAATTTTCAGTTAGTAAGAACCGCAAGAAATAAAAAATCAAGAAAATAAAGTTGCACATAGTTAGCATAAAATTGATTTTTTAATTGAACTCTATTCCATCATAATAGAATTCACTAAACATAGTAATTATAGACCAAAAGTTTCATAACTAACTGAATTTAAACAGAAATCTACACATTTTATTGAAACTGAACTAGAAATCTTGTCATTATAGTTGAAAAGACATGCGATTTGTATTAATTTGGTATTGCTAAAAGTATCGCAAAAACTTTTTGCTTCAAAAAACTATGAGACTTATGCATACAAAATGCATAGTTGCAAAAAAATATAAAAATGTCAGGTCTGTAACTTTCGACCTAGTTTTTGACATATGGAAATTTCCAGTAAACATGTTTATTTTAATAGTATATAGTAGTGGATATACGAATAATGGTTAAGTTATAGGTAATTCAAAATAGTTGAGTAGATTTAAAAATTTCCATTCGAGATTTTTAGCACAATAAAACATCCAAAATACATTTTTGCGTTAGAGAATTCTTTGTTATTCTTGCTACTAATTCAGGCCAGATAAAACGTTATTTTGCTTTGGGGGTTTAATTTTTAGAAATCAATATTCCTTCATTTTTAAAGCATTTTTAAAAGTTGATAAAAATTTGAATAGTTGGAAATACAATTTTTGAACTTCGTAGAAGAATTCGAAAAACGTTATGTAGTTTGTTACAAACACAGAATTGCGTTTTAAAACACGTAGAAATTTATCGAGCTTTAAGTTACTGACGGTGTAGTGTTTTTGTCAAAGAACTTGAAACAAAATTTAATAAAAATCATGAAATTGAATTGGCCTTACGATCAAGCACTAGATAAAATTGAAAAATTTTGGAAAAAGGGAAACCGTCCCCATGTTTGCCCTGAAAATAATTGCCAGAAATACCTAATTCATATCGGGTAATATAATTAGAAATACACCAAATTACCAGGTCATTTTCATTTTTTTACTGACATCAAAAATTACAAAAAATTGGCAACTCTACTTTTCACTAATTTCTTCTAAAAAAACTATGAACTAATGACACAAAAACTAAATGTTAGTATTTCAGGGATTGTTGTGCATTTAGTTTTTGTTCCCTTAATTTTAAAAAGCTCATGCTTACGAAACTAACAAATGAATGCCAAGTAAGAATTAACTTTGTACGATTTATGTTTCAAAACAACTGAATCCTATTTTATCCGCATTAATGCTTAATTTTGTTGGTTTTTTCATAAAAAGGACTAATAGCTAAAATTTACCGAAACTTTATGAAAATGATCATTTGAAAACGTAATAACCTCCAGTGCAGCTTCGCATAGCCCGAGCCAGATGTGTTGTATTTTACAACAATCAGTGTACATTTTTTTAC
>JAQFYJ010000351.1:0-14334 GCA_034694685.1 Isotoma anglicana | reverse complement strand
GTATTTGGTGTAGTGGGTAGGTTAGACCCTTCTTCTCAGTTACCAACAGAGTGTCCCTTAAACTCATGCTTAGTTAAAGACGAAGCAAGATTTCAAACTATAAATATTGTATTCGACTTTTATGATGTTTCTCTAGTTTGCCTAAAGATCGGAGATAGGACAGGATGGATAAGGTTAAGAAAATTGTAGATTTTCTATTGTGTTGTCTCATATTTTTTATTTCACTCTGTGACTACGAGTTAGAAATGTTGAATATGCAGTAAAGGGCTGAGGTTTCCACGTGGAAACAAAAATGGGCTACTTGTCTTGCATCTTCAGGCTATCCGTTTTTTACTGTCCGGACGACCAAAAAAACTCTCATCAAGTTCACAGCCCCATCCTACATACCAGGATCGTAGGCAAAACTCAACCAGATATTTCAAATGTCCTTTGAAAACGGTATTTTCAGAGATAAGAAACTTGAAAAATGTTTCATATACTACGGCCCTGCGCTTATGACTTTAGGGATTCTTGGTTGTCTAATGATCTCTAAGAAGATACTCTCGTGCTTCCTTGCAACAAAGTCATGATGAAAATTCTCACAAAATATTATTATTAAGCTAAAGGAACTTCAGAGAAATACCTTTGGAGTCGAATAGAGGAAAATAACCCTTTAAGCCATGCACTGCATCACGAACGAGCTATAATGCTCTTTTAGCATTCTATGAAAATTGTACCAGACTGTTCGCTAGTTACCGGAGCTTTATTTTTAAAACTTATGCAGTTTTAGAGTAGAATTTTAATTTTTTTAAATTTAAAATGAAAAATTGGATTTTTTAAAAAATGTCTACGATTTTTGGTAATTTTTTCGAATAAGAGGGAATGTTAAGAAGAGGTAAGATCCTTCTGGCCTGGGACTGTAAAACCATAAATAGATGGTACAATTTTGAATCTGCAACACAGACACGTATATGCGGACAGTTTGGGTTTATTTTTGGAGTCTTTTAAAATTCTATTTTACTCTGCTGGAAGGAAAGAGAGGATGAAAAAAGTACAGTTGGTTTTTTTACACTAAAATTACATTCTATCTATCTCCCAGGATGAGAGGACGAGTTTAACAACTTGAAAACTTTACACAACTTTTCCATCTGCAATCTGTCGCTCCTTAGTTTTAAAGTATTCGTCTTTCCTTTGTGAATCAATACAAGGTATAAAATGGTGTGAAATGTCAAAGCAATAAATTTTTTTTCAACGACTCAACAAAACAGTTTAATTGACACGGATTTTTTTTCAGGTAGGATTTATGCTTCATTAATAAAATGGAGAAAGACAGAAGCTAATTTATAAAGAACATAGTGTTGTTGATTTTAATTAATTAGCAACGCTGTTCTGCATGAGTTGAAGCGTTGCAGGGTTTTATATCGCACAAGTGACCAAATGTTACTTCAAAGTATTTAAATTTTAAAAGTTTTGTGTAGATTTGTTTACTGAAACTAAAGAAGCGATTGGAAGGAAGTTAAAGTAATATAAATATAAGTTGAGGTGAATTAGAAAATAAATTACACAAGTAAGTATTATTAGCTCGGCAGGGGGGAGTAAATTGGCAATTGTAAAAATGCTCAAATGTAACTAAGCAAGTGGGAGCATGACACAAAGTATTCATTAAAAAAAGCAGACTCGGTTTTTATGAAGTAATTTTTATTAAAATTTCCTGTTCACCAACTGTGTATAAGTTCCATGGCATATTTTTGGCCCTGTGGTTCCCTATGAGGAAATTGCATTCCTTAAGTGACCTTTGGTTTACCAGTGTGACCTAAAATATAAATTTTAGTGGTCATCGATTCATGCTTTCGCGAATTCAAACTCACAGCGTTAAATTGTTGTTAAGTATTTAAGGTCAATGTTAAGGCCAAGTATTAAAATATCATGTCAAAGGCCCCACATGGCAAAGTACACTTAAGCCCATCCATCCGTATTCTGCAACTTGAGAGATTACAAAACAAATTATTCCAAGGATTGAATTACTCATTCAGTTATATTTATTTCTTGCACATAGTGCAGAGGGAATTATTTGAGTAACATGTTAAATGGTTTGTACTTTATACACACTTGTACTTTCTGAATATATTATTGTTATGATGTAGAATAACCCACAGACAACAGATATGACAGACATTCAGACAGATATCTAAGGTTTTATTTCAACTAGTTAGTATTGTACTTTTGTATGCGATAATAACCTCCGCAAGTATGGTGGGATGCGGTGTCCAAGTTCGGATATCGTGTGTGTTTTAACGTTTAGTAATAAAAGACAATAATGTAAAAGGATGTATGGGAAAAATTAAAAAGTGTCTGGATGAAGTGGGATAAAAAATAAATCTAATTCATTCACTTTTATTAAGCAGTAAATAATTCTATGCTAGCAAACTGGTTCCTTCCTTACATAACTCTTTGCGAGGGATTTCACACCGTTGCGTTTTTACTATTTGCCATTTATTTACTTTTACATTTACAATGAGGTATCCATTGACCTTACTATTAATTGTTCTGGTCTTTGTATACTCTCTCATTGTTACTCTATCCATTCATTTGTTTTGAATCACAGAGTTGAAGGTTTTGAAATTCATTGCATTGGGGCAAGCTTAATGAGAGAAAAGTCTTTAAAAAGTAATTTTTGTCAGGTCTGGATTGATCTATTTTGTAAATTTTTAAAATTTATGAAGCATTTTGTGCATATGGGATGAAATTACTTGTTAAAATAGTAATTTAACTTGAGGTCACGTTCGGTTCGTGACTTTTCAAGAAATTTGCATCCGAATCCGAAGCTCTCGTCTCTTTACTTATGTTTAAAAAGATATATTTTTACAAGATGTTTAGCAATATCTAAATATGCTTACGAGTTTTTAAGACTGATTTATTTTTTGCAATAGAGAGAAAAACCCCTGCCCGTTCCTATGATATGATAGGGAAGGTGTAGATAAAATAAAAAGAGATTTAATGCTGTTGGTATAGTTGGTTACATACAGATTAAGATTCTCTTTCAGATAGATCAGTCAGTCGGAGTCGTTGGTGTGTGAAAAAGACAGGTAAAAATGTGAAAAGAGAGTTAGGCAGGTAGAGAAAGAGAAGAGTAGACTCCAGTCTAGCTACTCAGTCAGTTGTAAAAAAATAATAGGTAAAAAACTCGGTAAATTCTGTGTTAATAGGAGAGACGTCTAATCCATCTGAATATGTAGTAGTATTTTATAGAGTATTAGTTTCTCCTCTAACTAAACGTAATATTTATTATAAGTGCAATGTTCCTCTGAACTAGGAATACCGGTTTCTTCCCTTTTCAGATAGAATAAAAATATTTATAATATGTTCTGCGTACACTATATCCTTAAGTTAACCCTTTGCTTGGATTAAGCTACAGCAAACTTAAGTCTCGGAGTTCGAAGAGTAGGAAAAAATTATTCTCTCTTTAGTCTAATGGCTGGGCATAGTATTATAAAATAGCTGCAGTATCATAACAGTAGGGAGTAGGGATTCATCAATCGGTGGTAGTGGTAGTAGCTGGATAAGTAAAAAATTGTGTACTGTGTGGATGATCTCTTTAGGATTTCAGGGCTTTTTTATTCATTAGGATTAACCCTATGGTGGATTTCATGGGCAGGGTAATTTCATGCAATTTCCTTTAAGGTTGAAATTCTACCTTGGAGAAATCTTGCTAAAGTATTTCCTTGTTATTTTTTAACTCGATTGGATGGAAAGGCGTTGATTTTGGTGGTTTCTTTTATTGTTTGTTTGAGTTGATGAAAATATTCGGAGATTTTGAGAAAAGTTTGAATTTTTTAATATGGAGGAGTTTATTTAATGATTAGTTGGATTTTTGAAATTTGTTGAATTAATGGTACATTTTGAGGGTAGTTAATACATCTGTTTTAGCTTAAGTAATTGAATTTAATAAGAAGTAGGGATCTGCTTAAGGTTCTATTTAGAAATGTTTAGTTGTTAATTTTTACAATCCCTTTTTGTACACAAGACATTGCGCTAGATTCGTTGCGTTAGATAAGAAAAAGCCTTGGTTTTGTTTTACAAGGCATAATATAATGTAAGTGTTTCATTACAACTTTTATGAAAACTATTGTGTGATATTTGAAAAAGAAAAAAGGGTTTTAAAATTTTAAAAACATTTATAAACTAAGGGTTTTCACACAGGAAGTGCCTCAATTTTTACAAATAGATGGTATACATAAGGGCAAGGAAAAGGTAGGAGAGTGTTTTTGTTTGTCATGTCATATATTTTATTTTTAGGGTTGAGAACAGAATGAATTGGGTTAATTGTTCAAAGCATTTCTTTGTGTGTTCCTAGATAATATTTAACTTGAATGGTTCTTATCTTACGAGGTTGTGTAAGGAAACACAATCTTCAATAGAGGATCTGGTGGTTGAACGTGAATGTATTTTCCATGTGTTTCGAGTAAGGTTTTATTTTTCGTATCATATAGGGGGAATATCGTGTAACTTAATGCAAGCCTTTAGAGGTTATTTTAAAAATAAAATTATGGAATAGAATTCGAAATTTTGAAAACTGCCTGCAATTGCTATATTATGGTATTGAATTTGCTTCAGGATGCAGCAACGACTACATTATATTGTGTAGGAAATGAATGTGATATTGATGTTGCATAATGGAGAAAGCCATAAAGAAAAAATAGGAACTTGATTACCAAAATTGGATTGGAACAGTAGTGGCTGGATATGTTCGTCTAGGGATGAAATTTTGTTGCCAAGGCAGAAATCCCGAACCGAATTCGGACTTCGGATAGGATTAAACTATAAGGGATGATAGAGATTGGATATTGGATTTCTAGTCACGTCACGTCGCTTCTATTCATTTAAGTATGGATGGATCCATCAGTCTCACTTTATCCCCTAAAATGTGAAATAGGATCATTTTGTCTCCTCAGCCTCACTTCTACATGTCCTGAGTACATTATTCAACCATCATTCATCAAATCAATGTATCAAGTCATCTCTCCTTTGTTACACTTGTTATGGGGGATAGATTTTTATCAAGTTATATTAAGGGACGTCAGTATAGTACTGAGACGGATTTAGTTGCTCAGCAGACTAGAAAAATGGGTTGCAAATTAATGAACATTTCCTGGCTTATTAGACACGTCAAAAACAATTCTATTCATTTATATGGGGTAAGTATTGTATTGCCCATCCATACTTGTGATTTTAAATTTTTGAGTTGGTGAAGTTGACTTTTTCAGTTTATGATCTTTAATCTTTGATAAATGAGGGAGGTAGGATCAGATGTATGAAATGATTTTGTCGGAATGGATAAAAATGTTGAGTTTTAATTTTGAAGATCTTCATTTTTTGATGCTTGAAAACATTTAAATTAAAGCTTGCAGACAAATGCTTACAAAAATTGCAAGTTTCGGGAGTCTAGAAAAATTTGAAATGTTTCTTTGAAAATACTTGTGCTGGATTCATTAGTATCTTGTAAATGGTCAATTACCACTTACAAAAAGAATACTACGAGTTTAGGTCCAAGATAGCTCAATAGGATTATCAAATTAAGTTGATAAAAGAAAGGGTAGGAAGGAAGGATGTTGGCTGGAAAGGGTGGTGGTTATGAAATGCAGTACTAAAATCTAAAATGGCAAAAAATATGAAAATCTTGACAGAAATCCCATCTGCATGTGAAAGTCTAGGATGAGAAGAAAGAAAGCAACCCGACGAGGGTGTAGGCAAAGGCAGGGTGGGTGCACTCACTTTCCCCAGATTATGTAATCAATATAGATGATCATCATTGATCGTAAATGTTTTGATGACTCTGTCTGATCTAATACATGAATGAGGGTTTTTTCATTACCATCATTTTCTCTTGTACGCGTGTACGTACATTCCCTTTAAATGAGTCAGTAGGGCTTCATTTCATCAACAACCAAACCAACCATCCAATAATCTATTCATAGAGTATTTTTATATGTGAAAAATATTCAGAAATCGGAGTGCGACCCTTCCCTGTGAAATATTTTCGGGTGAACTCTCCCATCATATCGTTTCTATTTCTAAAGAATTTATATGTATTCAAGGGTGTTGAAGTTTCTATGTTTCTTTAGCTTGAATATTTTAAAGGTTTCAATCTCCATCCGATATTAAATGTCTTTGTGGCCAAAGGAAGTTTGAAATTTGACCAAAGTGTAGCCAAAGACGAAAAGAGTCATCGTCCTTGACGCAATTTCAGCTCTGAGTGGGCGATTATTAAATAAATGAAGAGATTCTAACTCTGTTCTGTCTGAAGTTATAATAAAATTCATTTTAGTCGTTTGCTTTGACATGAATTTTTACCAAAGGGAAAGGAAAGGAAACCCATGCGAGATCGAATCAAACGGTTCGGACATAAACGGTCGGGGTAGACTTTTCTTTTCAAAGAGAAGCCTTCGTATGTAAAGGGCTATTTAATTGTCCAAGTTGAAGTCCAAGGAATACTTTTTCTTACATGTTAAGTCTAGGATATCAAAGGGTTTCGGAAAAAAAGCTTTTTAAAGGAAATGGTTTGTGCATGGCTCGAAATGGTGGATTGGATTGGATACGATAGAGACAGTTGAGTGTGTAAAAAGTTTCTCAAGGCTGTGGAGGTGATTTGCCTCAATGTCTGATATGATGATGATGATTGTGTGAATGCCGGGTAACTCGGGTGGAAATCTCATTCTCTCCCGTATTAACTGAGAGCAGTAGTACCCGGTACGGCACGAGCTGGTCGGGGATTTCAGACTCATTGTAATGTGTAGCCATGTCTACCTTTCTCCACCAGTTGTTGAAGTAGTGTAACTGTAAATCATTAAACAACCTTGTGATGTCATCGCATGTCAACTTGGCCTGGTGGAAATAGCCTTGAACTCTTTCCTCCTTACTCGCATCTCATTCCTCCATGGCACTGACTGGCCAAGAACCCGAAATAACTTTGGGAGCAATTGCAAATGCGAAAAATAATAGCTTGCGACTTGGTCTCATGAAATGAAATGCCCATATTCCACACCACACCAGTTAAATAGTCAGTCAGTGTCAGTATGTAATGTGGTAGTGGTGGCATGACATGACGTGACACGCTGGCCAGAGAATTTTAGACGGGAAATTGGTACAAAAATTACCAAATATCCATTCTAGAACTGCAAAATGGAATGTTCACTGTCGAGTGTCGGTATTTGATTGCCACAGTTGATAACATGTAATACGTACGTGCTTATTATACTTATGACACGAGATAAGCTTCAAGATAACCTAATCATTTTGTATGGAGAATTAGAACAGGTGAGCATTTCCGGAGATAATGGACACATCCGTTTTAATTCTCGAGTTTGGAATCGCTGACAATATATTAATTTTGTCGGGATTTCGTTTGATCATTTTGTCAGGTTTATTTTTATTAAGATTTCTGAAAGTTTTATAGAAATTTTATCCAAGATTCGTATTGAAGATTAGAATGCAAGTCGTGTGTGAGGGATGATGATGGTATAAGTAGAATTAGTTTAGTACGAATGAATGAGGGGACCCACCTGGCATTTTTTGACGTGCTGAAGGATTAATCCCCTTCCATTATGATATGATGTGTTCCCTTTCTTTATGCAAACATAATTTTCTGTGTAACCAGTTTTTATAAATTTTTGTTTCATATTGGCAAATAGAAATGGGCATTCTGCCCGGATGACTTTTTGCAATTCATCTGTTACGATAATTCAGTCAAAGTTATTTGCACTACTGACTTCTTTGTCTAGACTTGAGACTGACTACGACTGACCGATTATCTCTTTGTGAGGTTTTTTAATGAATCATATTATGTGGGAAGAGAAATTCTGGGTAGAATGGCGACACTTTGCGGTATATTTTATACTCCATTGGCTTTAATCTTCCAACATAAAAGTTGAAGATTTTAAAGTTAAGGGTTGAAACCATTTGTAGATCGGAATGATCGGATTTAAAGAAAAATTCAAAACCTCTTATACTACTTTCCATGCACAAGTAATTTTCCATCTTTTCTACTGTTAAATATCTCCAGGCTAAAAGGGCTAAAGTATCATCCAGTCTGTAGCACATTAAAACCCTTTCAAGGAGCGTTTCAAATTATAGGCTGAGGGTAGAAAGTAGAATCTATTTTGTGCGTCCGTATGTATCTGCAATGGAGGGATGGAAATATAACAATCCGTGAAATTTTCAGCCCCAACTTTCAACTTACCCCCTGCTGATAGAAATAGGAACGACCGATTTTTTTTCGGAAATCCCATTATCCCATCGAATACAATTTCCAATTTTTGAATTTCCATTCTGGAAATCGTAAAAATATATTGGTGGATGGAGAGAGAATCGATTTGGATTTATTTAAAAGGAGATATTTTTGAAGAGGTTATTTTACGTTTTGGGTTTAAAAAGAAATGGGACGTTTTAAAAGGTAGAGATTTGAAATTTGAATTGAAAATCTGAATTTGGCACTTGGAATGGAAAGGGTGTTGCTGTTGCCTTTGCCTTGGATCCTAATAGTTCAGTTCATTTGATAGAAACGAATAAAAAAGAGATTTAAATGTATCGGGGGGTTAGGATTCTATGTGTGTGAGGTTTTTATTTTCTAAGGGTGATCAAGTGTTTCCTTTTGTCCTTTTAATATTTTATGTCCCTTTTCTGTCGCCCTGCTCTGTCCCATTCACTTTTACTATTAAAAGTAAACATAAAACCAGAACTTGTAAAGTGTCTTTGGTGGCTCTGCGAAAAAAGTCTTAAAATCTCACCCGGTAGGAGGGATAATTTCAGTTCTAGTGGGGTGTGGTGTGTCTCCCTTTGCCACTTATGGAGCCGAGAATAAAACACGGGCTGAGATACATTTTTATTCCAGCTTATAATATGCTGAAGAAGTAGTGTAGAGTAGATGGGATCGAAGATAAATGAAATATTTGCTAAAGAATGCTAAAATATTATGAACAGAACTTGTATCCCCGGATTTAATACATTTTTTATGTAATTTCCAAAGGTGCATTTTACAATTATCAAACGTCAAACATAAGATAGATTTTAAGTACGTGGGGTCGGTCGTGGTGTTTTTATTGTGTACAAATTGAACAATATAAAAGAAGAGATGTCAACTTAGGTTTTTATTTCTGAGAAAAATAAGAAGTTTCTGGGTACTGATGTGGTCGCTGTAGTCTAGAACTACATATCGTTCACGTGCAAGCTTTCTCCTTCTTAAAAGGAGAAAAATCTTATGAAATATTCAGGAATTTACTATGGGCAAAAAGTAGAAAAAATCCAGGGTCGTCTGTGCTCTTCTCTCTGGAAGATGAACTTCTTTTACTCTCTTTTCTTTAGTACGAGAAGTCACGATCATTAAATTGGTTAGGAATGCCATATCTTTTTTTAATATAGAAATTCCACTTGATAATCTAATAAAGAAATCTTGCAGATATTCCCTTATTTTTTATTAATTTACTAAAAAGAATTTTTTATCTTCAAATTGTGGGTGTACTTTAGAACTGTTATTTTTATAAGCTTTTAGAATGAGAATTACGACATGGACCTAACGAAAATAGTACACAATGAACTTATCGTTAGAATAACAGAAAGTACCATTTACACTCAGTCAGTAACTTAAAACTTGGCATGATATTTTTTAATGAAATTTATCTTGAACTAATGAGCCTCAGCGTTATTTCCATTTGGTTGATTTAGCAAAGAGTTTTTAATATATTTTAAAAATAAGTATTTAATAAAGTTTACGTTCGGCAAGCTGTGTGCCAGTGTCTGCAGCATGCGTCTCTTGTAATAATAAGAATACCAAACTGATTCAGAATAATATCCGCTATATATAATAAAAATAATATTATGTATAGAAAGGGGTTCCACTGAAGTACTGTAAAAAAAATGGAATTGTATGGATAAACGCGGAATGATGGGTACGTATGGATAGGACACTTGCCACTCACAATAAAAACAGATAAATTTCTTCCGAAACAATGGACACGTATAGACAGACGGAGTCCCCTTGGGATTTTCATCCTCTTCTCAATTCTAATTTAGAAAATTTATTTATTACTAAAAGCATATCAAAAGAGTGCCTACAATCCAAAGGGTCTGTGTTTCTATGCCATACTGGATCGATAGTGGATTAGCATTGGTGATATCAGTATATGAAATGAGCGTATAGCCTTTACGAGTTTTATATTTGGTCATGCAGAAATAAAGAGTGAGATGAGTTGATGTTGAAAAAAGTTGAAATTTTTATCTGTCAAATCCGATTCGATGGGTTTTGATGGCTGACATGTCAGAAAATTAAAGGGATTGAGAATTTAATTTAAACAAATGGCTAAAGAAGATTTTAAAATGTATGAGAAATTTCGCAAGCGATTTTGTCCGAAAACATCTACTCTATAGTCTGTATGAGTTTATTGAAAGTAAATCTAATGATTGGTATTTTTCTTTGAAATTACAGCGGAGTTGCAATTTCAAGTCCGAGCACATCAGATTCGACTGAGTTGATCTCTTCACCATACTCACCATGTTGTGACCTTTCATTGGATGCCAGTAGTACAATTTCATCCTCTTCATCCTCAGGAGTTGGAAGTAGTCCTTCGTCGAATTCAAATTCGTCATCGTCATGTTGTGAGGATGTGCCACCGTCGTGTTCTCCCCCTCAGTCTCCAGGGTCAAGTCCACCCCCACCGATTCTCCATCCTGAAACTGAACCTCACCAGTTGTCAATTCAACTTCAGCCACAGAACTCTACCCTGTCACCAGGGACACTTTTGGGTCATCCAATTATGACCGCGGTCTCAGCAGTACTTGCAAGTGGAGACGGATCTTCTTCTTCCACAGGGTCTAATTCATCACATCATCAGAAATCAGGGTCTAAATTGCCTCTGACCAATTTCATTTCTTTTCAAATCCCAACGCCCACGAAGAATAACAATCACAGAGTGACGACCACGACTACAATTAATCAATCGCCCCTTCAGCAGTACAACAATCCAATCAAGCTACTTTCATCCTCAGCGTTATCAGCGTGTACTGGTATTTCTGCTGGGAGTAAAGTAACAGACGCTGCTGCTTCTTCATCAGTCCTCTCAAATTCTCTTAACTGTGATGTCATCCGCCCTTCTATCGGGTCAAATGTTACTTGTGCCACTTTAAGTAAACTAAGCAACGCTACGATCTCCACATCCACGGGGAGCATTTCCGTCAACAAATCCTCATCAGCTCCAACTGCCATTCGAATTAGTAGTAATAGTACGACAAGTAGTACGACATTTACTAAAACCGTCTCAGGTGGAACCACTCCCGTTGCAATTGCCCCTGCTACTACAACTCCGACCGCTATCGGAGGACAAAACGGAAGTAGTAGTGGTGGTGGTAGTGGCAATGGGTCACAATCAGCGATGAAGAATATATTTGCCGCAGCTTTAAATTTTCATCAGGCACAACAAAGAGAGAAGAATAAGGTGGCTGCTCCAATCAACAATAATAACAATAATAGTACAACCGTTAACAAAAATCATCCTCAAACAGCTAAGGATGTTGTGACCGTTGATGGAAATGGAGTGGGAACGACTTTGACGACGGATCTCAATAATGGGAACTCTACCGAGTTCCAATCATCGACCTTGAAGGCCGTACCGAATTTAAGGGGCTCGGCTACAGGAAATAAATCATTCATCCTTCATGGTGAAGGTCAGAAGAATAAAGTGATCATACTAAGCGTCGCTCCTGGTTCAAAGATCAATAGTAGTTCTAATAGTAGTAGTAATAATAATAAAAACAATACAAAAGCCTCGAGCCCTTCATCAACCGATCTCCAATCGCAAGTGATTCAAAAGAGCCTGAATATCCTCGCCGCTGCCAAGGCCCCTGTTGGCATCACTTCCAGTGCTAATCCTAACAATAATAATAATAATTTAAGTAAAACTCTTAAAGCCATTAGTGTACTTTCAAGTGGTTTAAAGAATTCCACGACGAGTAAAGTTCAGAAAATAGACACTACCTCTATTACTGATAAAATGTCTCCTGCTGCAACTTCTCTGGCTAATGGGACATCAAGTAAGAAACCAAGATTGAGTCTAACGAGCCCAACGACTAAGACGAAAAAAGATTCTCACATTATCACAACTCCTAAGAAACTTAATGGTTTGATTAACGGTGTGAAGGCTGACTTGACGACGAAAAGTAAAACTTCACCTGGACCAAAGAAGACTGAAAGTGGGAAGTTAAATTCAGAAGGTTCCTTCAGCGCTGTAACTAAAGCAAGAATTTCATCATCACCTATGGGGACCACCACGATAAAGAAACCACTGCCGATAAGTCCGACTCCAATGAGTTGTAAAGAGTCGTCAGGTGGGGCTGTTGCTATGAAATGTTCCGACGACGCTTCCTCACCCACTGCCGTTCGAAATCGTAAGAGGAAGCTGACTGAAGATGGGACAGTTTTTCATGCGAAAACTACTACCACGACGATTAAGTCTTCATCACAAGAAGTGCTAAATAGCTCAGCGTTAGTTGCTGAAAGTTCAGGGAAAAAGAATTCCAATACTGCCTCTGTCTTATCATCATCATTATCAACCTCAGGGTCTACTATTGTCACGACGAAGGTTTCAATAGTGACTGAAGTGAAGAGTTCCGACTTAAACTTAATTATTGGAAAAAAATCCGAAAAACGTTTAATAATTGCCAAGAGTGGATGTGCTAGTGCAGCTTGTGCCGACAGTGGTTGTAGTGGAGGAATAGGGACATCGATTCAAAGTAGTTTTACCATTAGAAATAGTTGTGCTAGTATTAATGGAACTTTAAAACCTCTGAACCAAGAGGGTGAATGCATGTGGGAGGGATGTAATGTCTTGTGTCACAACATCTTGGAACATATTCAGGTAATTTGGAAAAAATACATACATTGTACAAGGTACCCTATCCCAGGTAACAACGCTGTGTATAAATTCGACCCAAACTAATAAAAAAAAGTTGTTAGGGGTATGATATAATATATTATCTTTGTTGTCTATCTATCATCAAGCAATTGTAGTGATAGATAGGGGTGAGTTACCATTAATAGGATATGAAATGCTATTCAAGGTATTTAATTTTATTTCTGGTGCAGAATTATATTTATGTACAAACCGCATGGATTTAAATATATACTTAATGTACATATAGGATACTTAAGTATAGGACGGAAGAAGGTAGTGCAGAGGGTAGAAAGCAATTATTAGGATGCGGTGAGAGTATGGCAAATGGAGTATTGATTTTGCCTCGACTTTCCTTCCAAAATGTGCTGAGTTGGATCGTCCAAGGGAAAATTGCAGTGTTTTAGGAAAAGGCTGCCATGAGAAAATGTACAAGGGAGCTTCTTTAATTTCCAATGAAGACCGTCGTGTGTGTTTAGTGTACTCTTATTATTATTTTCAAAAGCAGGAATATATAGCATGACATAGCAGATGGTATGTAGTTCTGGTGTGGTAGTCCAAGTGGCAGTCCATCTTGTCTTCAATCAATAATTTCATTGAAAAGCGTCTAGTCGACAGGACGGGGGCGGTTTCGCTCTGCCTTCATGCTTATGCTTGAAGACATACATAATAATCATGAATCGCTGCTCGCTTTTAACTAATTCCAGTTAAGTCGTAATCAGATTAAATCCTTAAATTAAATGTTACTTCAGTTAGGGAGTTTTATTAGGAATTTCATGCTATGTAATTAAAATGATTTAAAAGGTGTTTTCCATGCATGCATGAATTTATAGCATGTTTTCTGGGAAATTGGTCTCTGAGGTGGTCTGTAATTCGCTAGCAGGATTTTTATGATTGTTTCTACCATTAGCGAGTACTTTTGGAAACGAAACATTCCGGGGCTTTGCAAGTCTACCTGGATCGTTTGAAAGCTGTGGGTCCAATTTGCACTTTTTTGGACACTTAGTTGTCGTAGGCCCAAAATACTAAAATCAATAGAAATTGGAAAAATTTGCATGGACAGTAGAGTCCACAACTTTACAATTTTGCTTTGAAATGTTTTGGTCACAGTAAAAAAAAACTAGTTCAATGAAAACAGGTAGAGGAAAGATAGGCCGGTAGTGGCCAGGGTGTTGAGGGTGGAGACGCCCTTGTCCTTCTTCCTCGAAATCTGTTGCATGTTTTCTCTTATCACATTTTTATTATTGATCTTATCACAATTTAATCGGAAGTATTTCCCCTGTCTATTTTCCAACCTGCTTTTATTTCATTTCATCTAATATTCTATTGCGAAATAGTACACAACGAGTGGACAGACAAATTGGTCTTGGTCACTGGCTCCAAGTCATTTACTGTCGAAAAGCTACAATTGCATGCGTGT